>JACDJE010000434.1:336521-449161 GCA_016647715.1 Pavo muticus
CCCCCGCAGGACCTTAACTTGCCCAACGTTCCTGTGCACAACCAATGACTCCGAAGAGCAAATGGGCTTGCAGAGTGCCAGTGCAGGTCAGCTGCCAGCACAGAGGGAATGCAAGCAGCAAGCAGCCAGCTGATTTGATGGCTCAACTCACCAATTGCAGTCATTTCTAGGCTAATAATCTGCTCCTTTTCTACAGAACTTCTTTCTTCCAGGCTTAGGAGAAAGAGCACAGACTACACAGACTACAGGAAAAAGTGTTGCTTGTTGAGTCCAAGCACTTTTTTCGACAAACTGAGGAAACCACGTTTGGTTCCACATGAAGGGAAAGACAGTATTTATAAAGGAAGTTCCCACACTTCCTGGTCAAACAAATCATTCCTTGCTGTTTTTGCAATTACAGCCCTACCGTAAAGAGGGGAAAAAGAGGAGGCAGACATGTTATATTATTTCCTTTTAAATTCACTTATCTATGAAAAAGCAGCTTCCAGATTGGAAAGAGTTAAGCACGTGGGATAAACTGTCAAATTTTCAGTAACTAATTTACTCTTCCTGTAGGCCTGGAGGAAATCCACAGTGGCCACAAATATTCCTCGCTCTTTTCAATACAACTCTTTGTGAAATGAATTTTAATGGCCAACCAAAGGGATCCAAACCACAGATGTAATTAAAGCTGTTGAAACTGGCTCCACAAAGTGCTGAGAACTTCCCTGAAACCCCTTGTGGGGCAGTCTGGAAGCTCTCACCAGGCAGCTCCCTCCTTGCCACGGCCACCATTGTCACTACGACTTACCAGGAGCTCCCTTCCTTTTTGGTGTGCGCTTCCCTCCATGTGTAGACACACTGGGGGAGGAACTTTTCTCAGTAGCATCCAAGGTTTGCCATGCCACCCTGCTCTTAGAATCATAGAATCACAAGGTTGGAAACGACCTGCAAGATCATCTAGTCCAACCATCCTCCCATTACCATTGCTTCCACAAGCTACTAAACCATATCTCGTAGCTCCTCATCCAGATACCTCTTGAACACTGCCAGGGACGGCGACTCCACCACCTCCCTGGGCAGGCCATTCCAGTGCCTGACCACTCTCTGAGAGAAAAAGTTTTTCCTTATGTCTAACCTAAACCTCCTCTGGTACAACTTGCGGCCATTTCCTTGGGTTCTGTTTGTTGCCTGGGAGAAGAGGCCAAAACCCTCCTCATCACAGCCTCCTTTCAATCCTGCAGAACAGGATCTGGGGGTTCTGGTTGACATCAAGTTGAACATGAGCCAGCAGTGTGCCCTGGCAACCCAAAGAGCCAACTGTACAAGAGGGGAGTGGAGGAGCAGTGCCAATCTCTGCTCTGTAGAGCCTTGTGTAGAGCCAGGAGTTGGGCTCCTTGGGTCAGCAGGAAGAGGCTGAAGGTTGGCTCCACCTCTGCTACCAGTGACCTGTCCAAGCCAGTGTTTGGATGTCTTTGCTCTGGTGTTTAGAAGTACTTGCTCTCACACCATGTCCATCTCAAGTACCGCTCCCTGGGTTACAGAGAAAGTCGTGGCGTCACCTCTCAACCACCATGAGCCTGACAGCCCCACTGTGCTTGTTCATAATGTTGATGTTAAAAACTTTCTCATCCACTGTAAAACTATTTGACAACCACACACAGTGATTAAAATTTTCAACACTAGTTGAAGCATAGGAAGTAGAGAGATTTCTGACAATTCGTGGTAAACCAGCTCCTTATTTGAACTGACAAACCTTAATTTCTTCTGCTGTGACTCAAAGCGGTAGTCTGCTTTAAAGGTCAGTAGCCGCCTAGTACTGAAGTCTTTATTACAACCATATTCAACATATTCCCCCAACTCCTATCCGAAGGTGGGAGGATGGAAAACAAGACTAGTGTGCCCCGCTGAAAATAACTCTTGAGATAAAAGATTTGATTGCTTTGGCACTAGCGTCTCTCTCCTTCTTCCTGAATCACAGCGAGGTGTGAAAGGCTTAGGGAACTCCCCGCCTCTACTTCATGGATTTTTTTTCATGTTTAATTTTAGATTAGAACACAATTGGATTTGGACTTAATTAACCTTTCATCCAAAGAAAATCCCTCACCTTTCATTTATTAATTTCACTTGATACCAGCTACAGAAAAATAACTCCATGCTTTTGAAGTTAAATAATTCCTAGATTTTGTTTTCAAGAACCAACTGCCCAGAACAAGGGTAAAGAACTTCCTAAAACAACTACACTTAACTTACGAATTAAAACCACTTTGAACGTTAAGATTAAAATCAATTAGTTTATGCAAACCCTAAACTGTGTTACAGTGAAAGAAATTCATTGGCTAGTGAATAATTAATACAGCTCGTCATTTGTTCACCTCGTGTGCCAAGTAGCACAAAAGAAAAGTCATTAATACAATTGGATTGTAGAGTTCAAGTAAATCCTTATACATTTATAATCACTATGTCGAAAGTTTGCAAGGGGAAAAAAGTCAGACAAAATTAGGTTTGGAACAAATTTAAGTCCACAGTTTTTGTCAATTTGGATGAAACAGCAACAGAGGGGGAAAAAAAAAAAAAAAAAAGCAGAGCTGCTTCTTACACGATAGCCAGAGGTAAGGGGCAAGACATGCATGAAAGCAGCTGGCCCTACCAGCCTCCCATTCCTGGAAGCAAAACATCACTGGTTGGCCAAGTGCCTCAGTGTGCTTACTATGGAGGCGTGCATTTTTCCAAACACACACATGCTTCTTCCTCTCTGACATTAAGAGCATTTTTCAAGTCTGACATTCCACAGGTCCCTTGGCAAAGTATGTTTATTCTCTAAAACAGTGGGCTTTGGTAAACAACACACAGATTTCCTGGGGATTACCAGGACTACTCACCTCTTGTTAAATGGCACTGCAGTGAAGTAAGATGATGTTGGCATCATCTTAAGAACAGTGTAAATCATTAAGTGCTGTACAATTAAAAACTGATTTAATTTACTGCATTTCTTAACTCAGTTACTTGGGTTGGAATGAGTGAGAATCACTTGGGTAAAACACAAGCAAGACATGTCATGTCACCAGTCTGATACTGCTCTGCTTTCATTCTACTTAACCATTTTTCTCTGGCTAAATCTTTGCATCATTTCAAAGGAAAAGTGGGATTTGTATTTCTTTTCCATTCTCAAAAGGGCTCAGAGATTTAAAAAGTAGCAGTATCAGGAGAATATTCATCACCTTTTAACCCTGAATTACAGTCCAAAAGTTAAGAAATGAGGTAGGTGTTTTATCAAAGAGTTTCTCACATGCTGTTACCAACTCCTTTGCTTGAGGCAATAGGGTAGCTATTTTTACACTGTGAAAACACTGACTTCACATCACATTTCCGCTCCAAATGGGAGGCTGACCTGCTTCCCCTCAACACACAAGACACCTTCTCCTTCCTTTTTCTCTTTCTCTGCCCTGTCCCTCCATGCTTTTCTCCACACCCTTCTCTATGTCCTAGCTGGCTAAAACAGGATGTGCAGCCAGTAATGTTAGACTTGAACTTTCTACTTCCTGACACCAGCGGACTCCGAAAGCTAGACAAAACAAGCTGTCCCATTTCTGGACATTGTCTGTGTACTGCTTGTAGGACTGAAACCTTTTCCAGTCAGAGATGATAAATCATGTGACTTCATGAAAAATGATGCAAACAAGGCTTAGCCAACTGTGCTGCACAGAGCCTTTCTTTCCTGGGTCTACCTTGTACACATATAACGTGTAGCCATGAAACTCATCTTTGCTTCTGAGGGCAAATGTGGGTCTGCATATCACAGTGATAAGCCCAGCAGCCCGTTCCAGAGTGATGCAACTTTGGACATCTCCTTATTCCTGTCTCACTTGTGACTTGACTTTAAAATACTTAATACCTTGAAAAAGTAAATATCCTACCTGGGGTTTCCAGAAGACTACCAGTCGCCTAGTTTTGTTTTATGGCTAACAGCTCTGCCTCTCAGCTAATACCAAAGCAGTTATGTGCCTTACAGAAACAGTTTGTTTGCTGCTGCCTACCTGGGCTATCTGCTCCACACCACAGGGCACAAAGTGGACACACCTGAAGAATCATTGCTCCAGCCCACACTCAGTGTGAGCTAAAGCCATCTGGAGGTGGTCATAGGCCAGCTGCTCTCAGTGGCTGTGCTTGAGCAGGGGTGCCCTGCAGAATCAGATGACCTCCAGAGGTTCCTGCCAACCTCAACCATTTTGTGATTCTTAAAAAAAAAGGTAAATCCTGAGAGGCAGATGGTTTTACTCCTCTCTTCTTCACAATCATATCACACCTTACAGAAAGGGAGTAATGTCATTTCACAGGAATTCACTTCACAGAGTGGGAAATACTTTGTAGAGTACTGTAAGTTTAGGATTTTCCTTGCTGGAAATAACCTGTCTTCCATATAGCATCCTTGCTTGCTGGGTCAAAACAGTCTTTTTCACTTTGCATTTCTCTGTCTCCCACCAACATGCACTGCCACCAGCCCATTAGCACACATTTTAAATATCTCTTAAACAGAATATCAAATTGACTTTTGGACAAAAATTACACTTGGTTTCACAGTGTTCAATCCTGGGCATAGTGTTATTACTATGGACAGAGTGAACATGCAGATATGCTTCATGTACTTGTAAAGATTTTCTCTGCTTTTACATGGATAAAGTATTTATTGTCAACATGGTGACATAAATATTCACAAAACAAGGCAGACTGTTAAAAAGCAGCAAGAGCTCACTTGCCTTTAAGGAAAAAAAAAGGTTTTTTTGACTGAAAGATGCACTCTGCTCCACTGCATTCAGGCAGTGGTAGCTGCACAGCTTCCTGTAGGAAGTGTGAACTGGAAGTGATGCCAGGAAGGCAATGCAATGGTCCTCTTGACATGAAACCTATTTATTTTGTAGCTTATGCTGAAAAGGCAGTGTGTGTATTATGTTTTGGAACATGCCTTTGTAGCCTAAGATCATGTCCTGGCCAATTTTGATTGCTGGGTGTAGGCAGAAACCAAAGTAACTAGAAACAAGTATTTTTGCCTCTAATTATGGAGCATTATAGCACAATGAGGTCTTTGGTGAATCTGGTCTATTATCCCTCTCTCTAAAGAAGCTGCAGCTTTGCTCAGAAGTTCCTTTCTGCAGAAATACCAAATTATGAGTCTGCTCATAATCCACCCTTACTACATAATACAGCATCCCAATGCAAAGCTGTCTAACCGGCCACATATCTGCTCCTTTCACCTTTGAACTAGGGGAACAATTGGAAGCATTAATCCCCATTTTACAGAAGGCAATAGGCATTTAAGCAGGTCGGGTACCTAATGGGCTGTCAGGCTCAGGCAGTCTATCCACTTGTCTTCTCAGCTCCAAAAGTGCCCAGGACCTGACTGACAGCCTCGGCAGCTGCGTACTTTGTTTTACTGCCAAAGCACTGTGAAAGTCTGCACTTGTGGTGACTGAACTGCAAATGTAAGTTGGGATGGCATATTCTGATTTAGTGAAGGAGAGAAGAAGAAAAAAAGCAGCTGTGAAAAGGTGCACAACAAGGCCAGAGAAATACAGTTCAGGAAATACAGTTCAGGTTTGTTCCTGTATCACTGACACAGTTGGATCTAATAGAATATGCCAGATGTCTGCATCATACCTCTTGATATGAACCCCACCATGACTACATTAGCTTTAGGATACCTTATAGCAAGGATAACTGTACTTACCATGGCACCAATAGAGTGCAAGTAATGGGACCATGAGCATTTTCCAGCCCTTTTTCTGTGCCAAAGGGCTAGGGTTTCAAGAAGTCCAGTCTGGAAAGCAGACACATTCCTGCAGCTCCCAGAAATTTCCAAGAGGAATGAGATGGGGGAGAGGCCTTTCCCTGCTCATTTAGCCATGACCTGCTGTGCAGAGTTTCTTTTGAACAGACTCGTAAAATTGAAACATTTTTTCTGAACAGATCACAGGTCATGTAGGCTTCCCAAGGGATATATTGGTTACAGATGTTTTCATGTAATAAAATATTCCACTCAACTGCAGTATTTCTAACTAATAATGCTAAAACTAAACCATCCTTGTCTAATGACTATGTCCCCATACTCCTTACCGTGGTCAACACTGGCTCATTTCTTACCATTTAGCCAACATAATGTTTAATTTTTTTAAAACAGCGTGTCACAAAGACAGGTTTGCAACCACAACATGACGTTTGAACTCTTCAAATACATATGAGAAGTTCCTTTTTTGCTTATCTACAGAGTAACTTATACCTTAGTCTCAAAATTGTCATACTGATTTGCATTTTAAAGTTGTTTAATTTTTAAACATGAGTAATTTTAATAACTTTCCAAGAGTCATTCTTTAACTTGGAGTTACTAAAAAACAATGTTTACTTGATTATCTGAATGGTACAGAGCTAATAACAAAACATTTTGTATGATTTCTTCCTTGCAGAGCTGCTATGAAAGGTTGTTGTGAGGATGTTTCTTCAGTGATCATGTAGCTCACAATAAAAGTGGAATATTAAAAAAAAAAGGGAGAGGGTGAGAAAGGAGATGAACATTTGTTTTCAACATACGCCTATAAAATCAGCTATGGACTTCCTCAAAAATGAAGTCTCTTCCATGAAAGTAAATAAATCTCCCTCAAACCAGGGCAGCTTTTGCACTGTACTATGTCTCTGTGAAAATTCATAGAATCATGGAATGGCCTGGGTTGAAAAGGACCTCAAAGATCACCTAGTTTCAACCCCCCTGCTATGTGCAGGGTCGCCAACCACTAGACCAGGCTGCCCAGAGCCACATCCAGCCTGGCCTTGAATGCCTCCAGGGATGGGGCATCCACAACCTCCTTGGGCATCCTGTTCCAGTGTGTCGCCACCCTCTGTGTGAAAAACTTCCTCCTAATATCTAACCTAAACCTCTCCTGGCTTCAGTTTAAAACCATTCCCCCTTGTCCTATCACTATCCACCCTCATAAACAGCCGTTCCCCCTCCTGTTTATATGCTCCCTATTGGAAGGCCACAATGAGGTCTCACCAGAGCCTTCTCTTCTCCAAGCTAAACAATCCCAGTTCCCTCAACCTTTCCTCATAGGAGAGGTGCTCCAGCCCTCTGATCATCTTCGTGGCCTAGAGCAGTATACTCAAAACATCCATTCCTCTTTGCTCTCCATATTGCACCACCGGATCTCACTGCTCAGACTGCAATTACAACCACTAAGAACAATGGAACAAAGTGACTCCTGATATGACATTACCTCCTCTGTGTTGATACTTGACAGATAAATCCAACCCATTTTAATTAAGTTCTAGAAGGACTGGAAATGTCATAGAAACTGAGCACTCTCTGAGGAGAGAGATGTAAGTTTCTGGAGCACAACTGGCCTTGCATCAAAAGTAGAATGTCCATTTTTTAGAAAATGCAGAAGTTAGAAAACCCTGAAAGTAGGATGTTTCACCAAGATCGAACAGTCATTCTTCTCAAAACTGTGCAATGTCATAATCCAGATATTCACTACTTCAGTGCTAATTTCCAATGTTTAACATCAGTAGAACACTTTATTTCTCCCAGAGCTAACTATAATCACCAACCTTGATATGCAAGTTTTTCAGCTATCAAATTTAAACGTATGGTTGTGCCTGGTAAAGAGATGTCACTTTGCATTCCTGCACCAATCAGAAGCGTGCTTTAAAGACTCACTAGAGAAAAAAATGGGAGATTACCCACAAAACCCCACACCCCAACTGAAAGGATAATTCAGTCTGCAGCCAGTGACTCTAGAAAAACATTATTCAGATCAACAGAGATGCCTCCTGAGCACAACAAGGGTGAATATGACTTCCGTGGCTGGACAGCATTTGGAAGAGCTTGACTTTGTATGGCTCTGAGCATGCAACAGAAGAGCTTACAGAGGGGACATCTTTTCCATATTCCTGCTAGCCTGCATATCACTGTACTTCTCACAGTCATATTGGATTAGCTGTATGGTTAACCTGGAGCTGATACAGCGGTTAAAACTGTCAGTGTGTGTGGGAGGCAATTCTGCCTCTCTGATGGCCCCAGCACTCGGGAGTGAAGCCATGCTGCAACAGAGCAACTCTTGCGGCTGAGGATGATGACATCCAGGACAGAAATGTAGCACTGCGTTGTGACTCTTCACCCTCTGAACTGCAGTCCAGTTCTCCAAAGCATATGGTCAAACCCAGAAAACAGAAGCCTAATCTGCTGATATTTCTTTTTTTTTTTTTTTTTTTACTGTTTTAGCATTTTCAGGGCAGTATGACTAAGCAGCAAGAGCAGTGGTTGCTGAATACCAGTGACTTGAAAACAACACAACTAGTCTTTCAAACTCAAATACTCCTTTCCTCTTCTTTTAAATGGCCTCTAGCTTGGTAAACACCAGTGACATGCAGATATAACTTCTTTAAGACCCATCTCCCTGCAGTTAGATCACCCAGGCCCACCAGCAGACCTAACCTTCCAGCACTGCCCCAGGAGCTGTCTTCCTGCAGGACATGGCCGTCCACCTCCGGCTGCCACAAAGCCTGTGGCTGTTTTCCCTTTCTGCATTAGGCCTCGCTATTTTTGCTGGATGACATGATGCCCTGGGCAGCAAATCCGTATTTATTTTAGCGTGTGCATCATGTGAGTAGCAGAAAAGGCATAAAGGCAACAACCTTGAAGGCCATCTGCAGGTGGGGATGAATGCAAAGCAAAACTCTTAAGATATTCTGCAACTTCTGACACAGACACAAACTTACAGTTCTGCAGGGTGGAAAAATATTATCCTGAATCCACTTAGGGTATGTTTTGTGATATATCTTTGTCTTGCTCTGGTTGCTTAAGGACAGCATCCAGAAAGCACAGCTAACAAAGATTTGTAAGAGCGCCTGTTGCTCATCTGTCTCCCTTCCCCAGTGCCTTTATCTGCACAGTCAGTATCATATCCAGAACTGCACACTGGCTTCCCTCAATGTTTTATTTTTTAAATAAATGTCTAATTAACTCATCCTTTATTTTAAACAATCCTATGCAGCAAAATGCTCTAATTAAAGACGAAATGTCTACTAATTTAAGTCCAAAGGTTCTGCTAAGGCAAGTTTTGTGAATTCTAAAAATAGAAATGCATTTATAATTTTTTCCTCACTTTAATTAGGCTTTTCTTGGCTTGAATTTAAATATCCCTCTGCAGCATCTTCAACTGCATTGCAGTAGCAGGAACGAAATGCAAAGCACAAGAAACATAAGGTGGAAGATGACTTGTCTTCTTAGTTCATTGACTCAAAGATGAGTGTAAAGAAAGTGGAGGCATGTGTCCCCCAGAAAAGAAATGCTGCAATTAAATAGGAAAAATTTCAGAAAGATGTAGCTCCCAGGATCAAATGAAACTTCTGGTTGATTTGTGTATAGAGAGATCTTGATTCTCACCTAATCCATAGCCTTAAGTGACATGGAAGAAAATAGCATTCTGGCAGTCAAGGTGAAGGTGATGTAACTAATGGTACAGTAGGCAGATTGAGGGCAAATCAGTTCTGATTGAACTGAAAAATATGCTAGATAGGGCTCTTTGAACAACATTACTTATAAGAGTTACAGAATACAAGGTCATGCTTCTTCACATACAGGTTAAACTCGTAAGATGGTGAACTAATCTGGAAAGCAGCGACTTGAAGAATGACTTCAGGGCCATGGGGAGCTGCAACTAAAACTCCAGCAGTGATGCAGTGCCTGAGACAATTAATGAGATCTTTCAATACATGAGCTATGGAAGACACAAAGTGAAAAACGTAGTACTTCAGAGGAACATTACCAGGAACAGGGGAAGTCAAGGTTAACCAGGGCAACAGGGTAGCAAGAAAAACATCTTTAAGTGGTAGTCAGGAAGCTGCTGCCTGCTTTGCCTCTGCCTGAGCTGAGCTTCCTCCTCTGGCTTCTGGCAGAGGCAGCAATGGGAGGGGGTGTAGGAACCAGCTTGCCCCGGCCCTGACCACACTCACTCTTCCTTCCCTCTTCCTCTGCTGGGGTAGCAAGCCCAGATCTTCTGTGTGAATTTATCTTACCCTCACCCCTGCAGTGGCAAAAATTCAGCTTCTCTTATATGACTGAGAAGCCTGGGGCTGCTTTTGTCACTTCATTCAGCAATACTGAAATGATTACAAGCATCCACACCCACGTCTGGCATCCATACTTCACAATAGATATCGACAGATTGGAAAGGGTTTAGGAAAGAGCTGCAAGAAGGATTCAGTCAGGAAAATATGCTCTAAAGGAAGAATCAGAAGTAATTCAGCCTATTCAGTTTTACAAAGAGAAAGTTCAGCATGTCTTGATCATAGCCCATAAATACTTACGTTAACAAGAGACATTTAATACAAGACACAACAAAATACAAAGCTGAAAATGGAACTTTGAGACCAAATTCAGGAGAAAAATGAGGGGGAACTGTTAGAATTGAATGCAATTAAGCCACAAGAACCTTTCATATTTGCATGCAGTAAATCTGCCATCACCTAAAGTATTTAAAAAGTGAGATTGGATGGCTTTTTAAAATGATACTATTTAGCTCAAGCAGAACTTACAGGTTGAGTGAAGTAGTGAATTTGTATAAGTGTATAATATTATAGCTGTACTACCTAGATGATCATAACATTATAAAACCTATAAGCATATATTTAGTTTTTGAGTGGGCTTCCACAAACCAACTTTTCCTGTATCTCCCTTAAATGAATATAGTAGCTTTGCTGAACCCAATCTGAACTCCTAACTTGAGCCTTATGCTGTAAATGCAGTACATGGCCAGTTTCTCTCTCTTCAGATAACATGAAGAAGCAATCCAATACATAAAGATGAGTGAACACAGAAAATTTCAAGACGGGAAGATGTCTACAAATGTTCAAATAGCTTCCCTAATCCAGGAGCCTGGGAACACTGAGTTGCTTTCCAGGTGTATTTCTAAGGAAGCTTGGATCACTCTAGTATGTGGGATCATATAGTGAGCAGAGGCTCACTAGCTAGAGCTCCTTTTCCCTGGCTCCCCCAGTTATGCCAAGCAGGATAGTACAGGAGGTACCTTGGCATTTAAATACTTGTTGGCCACTGAACAGGCAAGTATTTTCATTGGGAGTGCAATACAGAAGAACAAAACAAAGCAGGACAGCCTGGATATAGCCAAGTTTACACTAGCTAAATCCTGTACCTTCGTAAAAATCCCACATGCTTTAGCTTAATTAAGGTATTAACACCTCAGACGTTGTTATGAGATAGCAGCATTTCTGAGCAGTCTGTGAACTTACGAAATCATGTCTTCAGGTGGACAGGAGAGAAACATGAAAAAAATAAGGCATTATCTCACAGAAGAGCAGCACTAGGGAGGAAATTGTTTGCAAATCCATAGTCCTTTCTTCTCTCTATCATAAGAGGCATTTACTATTTTTATGATCTCAGGAAGGAAAAATATTAATCAGAAACAGCAGCAACAATTTCTTTTTATTCTCAAATCTGTGTGGCATTAAGCATAATTATATAAATAACTGGAATGGCAGAAACAGACGATTGCTGGCTTTGTATGGGTATTGGAAAAGATTATACTGTTTTTATCACATCTCTCAAATAATGGGTATCTTCCAAGACTACTGTCAAGGAGGCTGCTTGCTGCTTTAATGCTGATATGAATATAATCTTGAAAAATACTGAGAAAGGGTCTTTCCACATACTTTCCATCAGGAAAGATTACTTAAATAAACCATTTAACCTGCTGTTGACCTAAAACCTACTTACATAAATGTTTTAAAAATTACTTATCCATCTTGAGTAGATAAAAGTAATCCTGCGAAGTCAAGGATAACATAGGAAGTCCCTTAATGATGGCTGTATTCTCTACAGCCTCTCTCAGCATATGATTTTTCTGCTGGCAAAGCAGATAAAGGGACTGCAAAAAACAGAGGAGTGTGATAGCTCTTCCTCTTTGTGAAAAGCTGGAAGGAGACAGATGCACGCAAAAAAAACCTGTGAAAATTTGCAAGGTGCATGTACTGGGGAACCTCAACTATTTTTCCCCCAGTTTTTCCATTATTTGTAATAAGTGATGCTTCACCTTCTCTTTGAAACCAATAGTAAAAATTACCGAGGCCATATAAAATGTGAATATTGAGAACATGCTCACCAACACCTGAGCTAACGTCATCTCAAAGTTAAAAACTAATAATTAAAAAAGACTGTCTGAAAGACTGTGTTTCCAGATTGCTGAACAAATGCTCAAAACCTACTGAGACAAATTACAGCCAATTCAGCATGGGCACGCTGGAGATACAGGCATCCAGCTGCAGAGCAGGCAGAAGTCAGTGAGTTTATCAAGCCTAATGAAGGCTATCTCAGAAAGACAGACAGCAGCTTCATCTACCAAAAGTAGATGCTTGGCTTTGCTTCTGTTGAAGGTAACCACTCTACTCAGTGGTGTGGAACGAGCAGAGCCTCTCGGGTGCCTCTCCTTCTCCCGTCACTCCTCCCCTGCAATCAGATGCCAGATGTAAGTTTGGAAGTCTTCAGCATTTCGTCTGACAGAATAAATGTTATGTTTTTTCATGAACTGAGCTAGTCATCTGCTTCGCTGCACGTTCTCACCACCTGCCTCAACCGAGCACGTGGGGCAGGATGGCTGCCAGTGCTTCAGCGACCAGAGTTATCACTGACACCAGCAGCTATGTCAGACCTTCACTGCAACAGTATCATCCAAACCTGTGTTTTTTCTGCCATACAGCTCACACCCTCAGCAAGCCTCTTCCACACCTTAAGGAAGCAGCAGCTCTTCTACAGAAGCAACTGACAGCCATGTGGTCTGGGGCAGAGTGCTGAAAAGGGCTGGGACGCTGCTCAAACTGAATGTGCAGCTGCAAAGGGCTGCGGCTGTACGAGGGGTGTTTTCTGGCTGTAAACGTGCCTATTCACTGCAATGCCTAAAACCATTTTTTCCACATATGAACATCATTTTCCCTTCTACTTCCTCTGGGAGGATGGTATTTAAATAAATAAAAAAGCCCTCATTAATAAATTTGTAATCTCACCAGCCACCTATATTTCAACCTCCTGAAGTGTTAAAAGAAAAAACAAACCAGCTCTTGATACTTTTGTCAATAAAGAGCATGCTCAGGATCAAAGGGATAAAAATGCTAATTATGGTGCACTCTGTAACACCTCTCTCCGGAGCCAAGTGCTCTGATTAAGTTAACCGTCGTGCTAATTATAACAGTGTTTAGCACAGCTGGGGCCAAAGAAAAGCCACCTTATACCAAAGCATGCTGACTGGCCTCAAATGAGATGAAGCATATTTATACCCTAAAGGAAACTTGCCTCCAGTCCACAGAAATGGCCACTGCTCATTTTAATTACTCAAAAAATACCAAACTTTCCATAGGTTTTGTTCCATTATTTTCATTTAAAAAATTGTGGACACAATTTTTTTTAATTTATTTTTTGTCATGCTGGAGTCAGAAGCTTATTGCCTAGAAATTAAGTTACCAGCTCCTAAGGGAAGGCGTAGCGGGATAACACATCTTTCCAATTTAAAGGAAAGCCTGTTCTTCTGCCTTTTCTTGGTCGATATTGCTGTGAAGCACTCCAGCAAAGAGAGAGGAAGACCACTCTACTCTATATTTTCATTTAAAATGGAATAAAGTACCATGCAATTACCAGCAAAACCACCTGTCACATTTCAGCAGTACGTTTGGATAGAGAATGGGGGTGATAAATGATGGCTAAGTCTAAGTGAAAGTTAATCCTTCCCACCAATTCCATGAAGAAGGGGGAAAAAATATAATAAAATCAATACATTTCTGCAGCTCTGAAAATTGCATCTTCAGTGGATGCTACAAACCTTGTTGCACATAGCATAATTGGAAGAAAGATTTTTAAATGGTTATGCAGTTATAACTGTATCTTCCATTCGCCAATTCCCTCCTTGAAGAACTCATCTTCCAATGCACCTGGCTGAAGTATAAGATCTGCTTGCCATGAAGGAGCTAACAAAATTACCTGCACTTCAGTATTACTCCTCAAACCATTCAGCCTCCTGGAGCTTTTGAGTAGCAGCAGATGAATAGACTGTTTTCAGCATGAATTCAATAATTAACTCTGAATTAAACAAGTCATCTAAACACAATGATGCAACTAATGCTCCTGAGTGGATATGTGCTTTCTGAATTCCAGGAATGCTCAATGCGCTCCTATTTTGCTGCACAGATTTGACAATCACCAAACACCTTGTGTGGCACCTTCCCGTTCACTTCTAATGTACTGCATTTGCTCAAACACACACCTATATGTATAAATATAGCATTGTTTTATGTAAATTGGTAATCGTTATCTAAATTCCTTACTGGTTTGATAGGCTGGTAAGGGTTTAAGTGTCTTTAATCCAATGTCTCACCAGGGGTTTACTACTGCTCATTTGGAAGGGAGAGAGCAGAGGTCCTTCAGAGGCTAGGCCCAATATATTGGCTTAACTGTTTGAGAAAGCAGACACCTGGGAAGAGCACCCATTGAAAGGGTGAAGACTACTGATACCTCCCTGCCAGTATCATTACCAAGGACACAATTATCAGGACACCATGTAGCATTAAACCCTTTGGACAGGTGTCGGCGTGTGGGGCTTAGAGCTGTCCATGAGGGATGTCAGTCTGTCACACATAATAGAAAGTATAGCACTAAAGTTAAAATTAGGGCACTTGAATTCTCTGCTTTTTCAGTGACATTTATCTTCCTCTGCCTTCCTGCCTTTCACAGATCCTTCTACATGTGGCTGCTCTGATTCAGCACCTTGCTCTACAAATTCATGGGTGGAAGGGACAGGCATGGGAGGATGAGCAGGGAGGGAAAGTGATATCAACACCTTCCAATTCCTTTGTCTTTCAGCTGCTAAATGGCAATGGCCAAGCCCTGTGGAAGGATCACAGCATTATGGGGAGTCAGCAGAGACTATGGCTGGCTGGTGAAGAGTAACGCGCAAGGCTAGTTACTTGGCTAACAGTTAGGATATCAGACATTGTTGTGTACACTTACAGTGTCAATGTTACTTTACACTGTGGGTATCTTCCACTGCTGAGGTAAGTTTAAACATTAATTCTTATGTACTGCTTGCATTTCATGCCAAATTAATTTCCACTCTGCATGCATACCTCCAGGACAAGTGGAGAAAAGATTATGCAGTAGATACTCATGTACCATGATGATAAGTATAATAGGATAAAAAGAAATAGTGGAATAATTGAGGAAGCAGAAGGGTAAATTGCATACTATAAGATTAAGACAGATCATTTCCTGGGATGACTTTATATGGGGTCCTTGTATCTCCTGCATCTAAAGTGTTCAGGAATTAAAGGTCACATCCTGCTGTCAGTTGAATCTCTCAGTTGAAAATGCAAAGGAAAGTAAAAAGATCTGCCTAGTTTCTTTTTCTGGAGTTTTATTACAACAGTGTGTTTTGTCTGAGACAGAATTGTTGCTGTAAAAATGAATACATATGCCATCTAATTGTCTCTGTTTATCATAAAGGAACCCGAGGCACTATTAAAGCATGGTCACCAAAATATTTAGATTTGGCTAAGTTTAAGAATATTAGTTACATGAACTTTAACTCTTGAAATAATACCAGCTAATGACATGTGCTTCGCTTGGTAGTTAAACACTTAAAGTAAAAAGCTCGTATCTGACAAATTGAAAGTAATTTTGTATTGAAGTAAATTAAACGGATTTCCCAGATGTTACTATAAGAAGAGACTGGAGGAGGTGAAATGAAAGTCACTGCTGATGCATTCAGACACTTGCCATAAAGTTCCCAAGAAGGAAACACTTTAAGAGGTAACTGCAGAAGAGGACACATCAGAGGTGGGAAGCTTGTGGTCCCACCGACAGTCTTCATCTGAGCCTCCTGTGACTCTGTGCCATTTCAAAGGGGGTGGCCCACATTCATGCATGAAACATGCTATGTAAACTCTAGAGTGGAATGGCAAGTGAATGGTGATGTCCACAGACCAGCCAAATGTGTCCTTCCTTTCAGCGTCATTGTATATTTTACACATTGTCTGTACTTTTCTCTTTCAGCTGTTTTCTCATCCACCTGTTCCTGGAGACATTTGGTTCCTTCTAAATGCTGGAGATGTGGAAAAAAGAAAACTTTTTCTATTTTTGACTCCAATCTTCGGCTTCACTCACAGATCAGGATTTTGCACTACAAATATTCAAGAGCTATTTATGTTGGAGTCATGAAGCTGTTCACACATTTCATTCATTTTTTGTCTTTTTTTTTTTTTTTTGACAAGTTCTACTAAATTATCTTCCAATAAAGTGGAAAAATAATTTTATTAAAAGTAGTGATTATGTCAAGCTCATCCTCTTATTAGGATTACAGATTTTCTACAGTTTACTTGGCAGTCTGCTTTAAAGTGCAGCAGATGTCAGCTTTTCATGCTAGACTAATAAAAGCATCTATACCATTCTCATCTGGTGACCAAAGCAATATACTAAAGGGAAAGAAAATACTTGAAGAGTAAAAGGTGTCTAATTTCCAGATTAAAAACACCCCGAAGTCTATCATGTAATATCACGGAAGAAGGAATATGGGGTTATAAAATCCCAAGCCAACAAACATCTTTGATAGTCACCTAAAAAGTTTTTGCTAGACAGTTACTGTTGCGACACTGATTTCTGCTTCCTGGGACATACCAATGTTACTCTCTTAACATATGAAAGATTGATAACTTTCTAGATTTGGTATCTACAAACAGAACATAATAAAATAGATTCTAAACTCCAGATGTATATTTCTAACCATTCTGGCAGGCAGGTTGACAAACTGCTCCATAAATATTATTCCTATGTTTCACATTGACTGTCTTCAGATATACTCAGTGGTGTAACACTAATAGCTAAACCACAATGATGGAATGCTACAGTAGATACTTTAACTGCAAGAAAAATTAATTCTAATTAACAAAAACACCCTGTTTTTTAAATATATATATATAAGGCAGCAGGAAAAAAACGACTCCAAATGAAGCTTTCACCAACATCTCAAACTCCGTAAGTATCAGCACTTCTACTGTGAGACTCAGCTATAGGCCAATGCTCATTTATTTCACACTGCTCAAGCATAAGCACAAATTACTGGGGTTTGCAAGGAAACGTATCACACAGAAGCAGGTACCTTTAGCATTCCACAGAGGGATAAAGAGAAGCAGTTAAAAACCTTAATTTTACCACCCCCTCTGGTTTTTTAATATTTAGGGAACATACTTCACATACCAATGGATCTAAAATCTATCTAATTTGAAAATAACTGGTTTGGTTCACTTGGTAAGGAGCAAAAGCTAACTGAATAGCAGTGGGTACAGCAGCTCTTTCTCTGGGATTCTCTCTTAACATATTTTGGTAATGAGAGAAACTGCATTGCTCACAGTATTTCATCACTGTAAGGCAGTCAATACAACACACACGTCATTTTTTTCAACACAAAGCTAGTCTGAAAAGTAAGCATTTCTAAACAGGAGGAAAACATGCAAATAGGAAGAAAAGAAAAAAGACAGAAGACAACTCAATGTTTCAGAACAATACAAATCCCCAGACTTACCCCCAAAGTATCCATATACTGGTTATAAAGATGAATAAATATTGGTGATAGCTTCAGGTGCCAGTACTCAACAGATTTAAGCCATGTAGTTGGACTCACTGATCCTTGAGACTCCTTTCAACCTGAGATATTCTATGATTCTACATATAAAAATATTAATTTCAGGCCATTTAAAATTCTTAAAAAGAGAAGAAAATCCCACACTTACCCATTTAGTGTGAGGATGCTATTACACAGTTTCTTCTTCACTATCACAATTTAAGAAGGAGAAAAGAAGTCCTGAAGGAAGATAGGGCTAAGCAAACCCTCCAAGGAAGCAAAACCTCCACGGATGATTTCTTTTAATAGTGTTTTTTTTTTTTTCTTAGGTATGGGTGCATTTCCTTTTACACTCCTCTCCAAAAGCTGCTCTGAGCCCTCCACTGCACTGCATATCAAGGTGATCCTTCCTTGGTGAAAGGATCCATGACAATTTCCATCTCTGGTATCAAGCCCTATGAGTGCGTTTCCTTGCTTTTCCTTGGCTGTGCAAAGTTCATATACATAAAGGAAGGGCGTTAGATAGCAGAAAAAGAAGAAAAGCAAGAAAAAATTGAAAACTTCAGTGAAGACTTCAGTCTGGACAAACAAGGGACTCATTTTTACCACCAAAAAGGTTAAGGTCACCAGACTAGCGTTCTCTCTTTCTTATTGCGGGGACAAAAGAATACACCACAAAGCAAGTAGCACACGTAGCACAATTGGCAGCTGGCTTGAAAATGCTCGAGTTCAGATGACTATGAAGAATGAATTACCCTTATGTTTGAACAAAAAAACCCAACTTGATCTCACTAGGCCAGAAGTACAGCCACATTCCAGGCGCAATGTGTGACCGCACAGAATGTGAGTTTCAATTTATTCTGCGCATTTGAGCACACACAAAAGCCTATATGGTTCTCATTAAAATAAAAGATATCTCCAAACTTATAAAAGAGCATGGATTTAGGATCTTGCACTCACGTGGAAGAAATAAATTTTCTTACCATTTGCTGTGCTTTCTCTTGGATCTGGGATCAAAGTCACCTATATTATTTTCATATCTATAAACAACCACCAATGGATTAAAGATCTTCCTTATTCCTTCCTTTTTTCTTTTTTTTTTTTTTTTAAATGGAAATTTCCTTGACAAAGGGCAACAAAGCATTCTCTCTCAAAGAAAGAGTGCTGTAGATATCCACCACTTTCAGCAAGGACATTTAGATGCAACTCCGCAGAGTTTACTTAGATTAGCCTTACAATGTTCTTAGAAAGGAGTTCTAAACCTTTCATGAAGATTATGTGTTAGCAGTGGAGCAGCTTTAACAAGCTCATTCATTAGCGACGGGTGTTTTTGGGTGCCAGTCCAGCCATCCCGCCGCAGGTGCTGGTGCCGCAGCCCTGTGTTACACACTGTCTGGCACCTCCAGGCCTGGCAGCCCTAGCGTGCAGCAGGGCCTGTCCCACAGCCTACACACTTCACAGGCCACTGCGTGCTAGAAGGACCATCCCATGCCCATCACGGAGATGTCAGGAACAAAATATCTGACAGAGAACGTGCAGGTCACCTTTCTCCACGTTCATAAACTTACTGTGTGAAGCAGTGGTCGCACCTGTAAGGCAAATGCTGCATGAGATGTTTACTGTGGATCTGATATAGAAGGAACTCAGGTTAACTGTGAAGAACAGAGCTTGAAGGACCGGTGAGAGAAGCATAATGTAAGACTGATTAAGAAAAGGTGCTGAGGAATTAGGAGAAGGCTACAATTAAGGAGGTCTAACACAGCCATTTTATTTTGTTGCTCAGACCCCAAACTATGAAAGCCTTCTCCTGCTGGAACACCATCCCACCACCCAGAGGCTGCCAACTGTGTACAAAAGCGACTATCGAGAGCATTTTGCCAAATTGTGAAAATGAGCCAGAGGGGTCTGAGAGACTGGGAATCTCAGAACACCATGAATTAAACATAACTGAAGTGCACACATCAGAAATCAAGAACATCGACTGTAGGTGTTTATGAAAGACAACGATATCAGCGTTCTTCATTTTATAAGGAAGCATTCTGGATTGATTCATAATTAAAAAGGAATCTTAATGCATACAGCTACTTAAAAATTATGTAGTTACAATTTAGGCAAGCTATTGTTTTAATTTAATTAAAAGCTAGTGATTTTATTAGCTTGCACACAACAATATGAATCTCTATAAGGAAGAAAACCCCATGAAATTAAATGAAAATTTTGCTTTCTCATCCTACTCCCCTCCAGCAAGCTTAATTCAAACGCTATTGCTAAGTTTTTGCTGACATATCATCTACAGACAAGACAGAATGGATTGAAAAAAATGTTTGGCAAGAAGGATAATTATCTCTAGTTAAGTAAAAACGCTACCAAGAATTGCACTCCTAAATATTAAAGAGAACATTAACTTAGTAACCAATTTAACAGGAAGTATTTTAGTGAGCAGCCTGGAACATAATAATTAAGAACAAAATATGCTGTAACAATATCAGTTCTCACTGGAACTGCTTTAATGGGTACTTTCTGTTTGTTTGTTTCTCTAACAGAGAAATAAATATATTAAATCTTAAATAGCATTTATGTGATATGTGAGTTTCTGGAGGAAAAAAAATGAAAATGAAAGCAAAAAAAACTCAACAAAACCTAACTGGAATTTGTCTCTCCATATAAAACATCAATTTTTCATCAGAAGAGCCAACGGCAGTGCCCATGGCCATATCACCTAACACGAACTTCAGAAAATTATTTTGCAAAATAAGACTGACCTTGCAAGTGACAAAGATGCATTAGGTCCCTCTTCAGTTGTTACACATGAACTGTACACTGCAGTGATGCTATAGGAAATCTATGAGACAGTCTGCCAGAGCCAAAGACATGACTTGCAACAAGACAAACCAACTAAACAACCACAATAAAAACCCAAACAAACAAAAAGGAAGTTGAGAAGCAAGTATGAGCTACAAAATAAGCTACCTTGGAAGATGGAGGAGAAATATTAAGATATCACGCTGACCAAAGCAGCACAATTATTCCATCTGGGAAGTCAAGCACTGGCTCCATCTTCTTTACAGCCTTCCCCTCCACGTGGCTTCCTACAAAAGGCACACTGCATTCCAAAAGGTAGTCATGTTATCTTTTTTTTTTTCCTTCTCTTTTTAAATGAAAGACACAGCATTGCTTTCTCTTCCCCTTGCAAATAGCTCTGAGCTGGAATGCAGAATAAATGCCTGAAAGACTACTCTGTGCTGGAGGGTTTAGCGGCAAAGCAGCAGTCTCAATATGAAACAGATGTGTCACAACAAGTTTTGGGTGGAGAAATGTGTTCGCTCATGGTATGAGAATGCTCAGGAGGGACTGCCTCTCACCATGCAGACACTGAAAGAATTAAGAAAGGCAGGAGCAGCCTCAGCAAAAGTCACCAACAGAAGGATTGATGCTGACTTTAAAGCATCATGACCACTCATTCCTCAGTACTCTAACAAGGCCCCAGTGATGTATGCACATCATTAGTTTGCGCTAAATACATATTCTTGCAGTACCAAGAGCCAGAGAGTTCTTGAAGCTTTTCCATGAGGGTAAGTGGGATAAGGTAAATGATGATTTTGTCAGGAAAATGTGGAGAATCCTAAGGTTTATTATAATCTTAAAGCTGTTGTGCTCTCCCCAAAATCAGAACACAGAAGTTGAATTTAATCCTGGCAGATGCATATCACTGGCTACACATAATTCAGAATTATTCTCTTATGACATAGATATGCACTTAAAGGCACTTAAAGAATATATGCCTGCCCCAAGCAATCCAAGAATCTAATCTAGACCTAATTAGGAGTAGGCAAGTACTTAGGGAAATTAGTCATTAGTTTGCAAATTCAGACTTCTGTCTCTCAGCTACAAGCTTCCCTTTTATTTAGTTCTCTCCCCCCCTCCCCATCTTTTGTGGTGAAAGAGCACAGGAATAGTGCCATACAGCAGTAGAAATTTGGGAGGTCCTGCATAGCTCATCCCACAGTTAGTTTCATTAGGTGGCATAGAAAGAAGAAAGTGTTCAGGAATAACTACTTCTAAAGTGAAACAGAAGCAAACTAAAAACTCAAAGAAAGCAGAATAGCAGGAAGTCACTCAAAACCAAAAAAGCTGGAAATCCAGGCTGTAGAAAGATGTTAGGAAAGAGGGAGCAGGGAGAAAGAAAACTTTTCTCCTTCCCCCATCCCCCCACCCAGCAGTTTTGAATTTCAAAATAATATCCAAATGAACTCCCTTCCAGTCTGTGTTATAAGCTCACCGAGCCACCTGTAACAGGCAATCTGTCCTTCCAAAACCTCTTTGCACATATTTCAGGCCCAAAACATAGAGAACAGACAATTAGGAAGTGAGAACCTCAGTCTGAAGGCAAGCATTTTAAAAAATCCAGTTGCCATATGATGTAAATATACAACTACAGTAACACAAATAAAGATGCTGAGTACAAAACACCGCTCTGTAGTGTTGCAGGCTAAACTTGACTTTCTAGTCTCTGACGTGCCTATCAACTCAGCATCACCATATCAGCTGACTTTTGGGGTTTTTTTTAGCAGAAGGCAAAAGCTCTGAAATGCCAGAGGATGCTGGAAGTGTTTGTGGAGAGACTTCTGTTTTCCCTTGAGGTCCTAAGCCTGTTCATAGGGTCCCCACGTGCCGTGGCAATGAAGGCTGCAGCAAACAGTTGAGCAATGCTTTGCTGCTGGCTGGGATCCCTCGGCTGACTCAGTGTGCAGCGGGTCTGTAAGAGTAGGACAGCCCATGTGGTGACAGTCGGAGCTTAAGAAAAGCCAGGTGCAGTTGTGCAGGATAATTGGTAGGCCAGGAGGAGAAACTCAAGCGTCTGTGACATTCCTTACCCATTACTACAACAAGAAGCTGAGATCAGCCTGGCATGATCAGTGCTGGGTGTGGGCCATGACAGCAGCTCTGTGGGCACAGTGGACAGAGGAGATATTACAGGTCTTGCAACAGCAGTGCCAAGCTCAGTTCCAGGCGCTCACGGCATAGCCACTGCTCTCCTTGCAGGGAGTTTAGGGAGCCAGACAAGAAGCAACTGGCATACCCAGCTGGTGCCCGACATGGAAGGATACATACGCTTTGAATTTAAGTCTGTCTTCAAGCTCACTTCATCCCTTTTTCTGTCAAGCAAGCTATTTATTTGGAAGGATGATCTGGATGGAAGACTGAGACAGACAGGGACGTGTTTGGCACTGTCATGCATAGGGACATTTGATGCATTTGTTACAGGGTGAGCTGGCTCCCTAGCATGTGTACAGTGCAGCCCACTGCTCTCACTCAGTGAAGATTCATCTTTATGAGGATATTTTAATACCTTAAAATCTGTAGTTAAAGCACTGCTCCTGGGACATCTGCTCTCCTTCTCCATGCAGGGTGCACAAGGGGAGCAGGGCACAGGGTCCCAGATACGGCCAGATTCCTCACAAGAATCAAGTGGAGAAAAGACTGTTTCTGATTCACCACTGCGCTGCAAAAAGCAGGGAGCGAGGGTGCAGGAAAGCACCAGGAAATTCAACTCTCTGTCCAGCATCCTTCACATGTTTACCCATGTTTTGAGTAGCTTGGAAGATGCTTATGGATATGGAATGGACTTGGCTGTTCAGATAGATGTATTGCAGGTGCCTTGTATGCAGCCAAAGAAGACTGCCTGCTATTATTCCTGTCCGCAGGCAGATGACGATGAAATCATTAGGGAGACCCACTTCTGAGGTCAGCGCTAGGAAATTTATTCATCAAGGATCAATTCAGCTAGGCTTCTTCAGCTCTTAGCTACTGGCTATTTGGGAGGATAACGAACCTGCTAACTAACTTACAAGTGCATGTTGTCAAAATTTCTTATCAACAAGGCTTGAAGTAAAACTAAAGGCTCAAACAACATGAATAATAAATGAAAATGACTTGTACTGGTACACTCAGCAAAACCCAGGGGTGGGAGGAAGTGGAGCTCTGCTTTGATTCAATCTCCCTTTCTTTCCAATACTGCATTTCTCTTTCTCCTGCTCTGTCTTCCAAAACAGGTTACACAGTTTTGCTATGCCAGAGTATAAAACCTCCCTCGATGGCTTGTGCTTCTGTACAGAGGAGGAGGTGTGCACATAAAGGATGGCACTAAAGAAACAGTGCAACAAACCTAGAGAAATACATGCAATTATAGCACCCAGACACACAGACGTGGACAAAGACACACATGCACATACATTCAAAAAAATTCATTCCAAGATGTGCATCTTTGTGAGTTGA
This sequence comes from Pavo muticus, assembly GCA_016647715.1. Taxonomy (NCBI): domain Eukaryota; kingdom Metazoa; phylum Chordata; class Aves; order Galliformes; family Phasianidae; genus Pavo; species Pavo muticus. Next base: position 360,440 of record JACDJE010000434.1, read on the forward strand.
ACTGCTCCAGCTGGGAGATTCAGAAGACCAACAGAAAGAAGAAACATTAAGAAAAGAAATAAAATGACATGTTGGGGTGCTCATCTGGCTATCCTGGAAATCATTGTTTTCCAGCTGATTTCAGCTGCTGTGTTAAGCTATAATGACAACATTTGTATACAGCTGTAATTCTGAATAGAGAGACTGCTGGAGCAGACGTAACCACCACCAGAAGTTCAGGACAGTAAACTTGTGCTTAAAACAACTCCAAAGCATGTGCACAAGGGTTTTGCTGGTGGGACTTGTCTGACTGTATGACTATCATGTTCTGAACAAGGGTAAAACGTGCAGGGGGAAAAAAAAAACTGAGCAAAAGAAAAGCAAAATAGAAAGCTGAAGAACAAGTAGAACAGGATCTGAACAGTTTCACTTCATTATAAAAGAATTCAGCACATAGCTGGAGGATAAAAGCAGGCAGCACAGGTCTTGTAAAATGAAAAAGAAAAAAAAAAAACAACAAAACCTGTCTAACTTAAGGAATTAACATGTTGACTTTTCGCTTTGCCATATGGTACTCAACAATTTCTCAGTCTGACAAATGAGTTTGTGTGGGGTGTTTAGAAAACTGTCAGACTTGCATCTTTCCCTCTTTGGCCAGATTAAAATTATTATTGCAATGTCGGAGATATTCTGACAAACTCTAAAATCCCTATATTCTTTCAAAATTTTGCTAATATAATCTGAGGTACAAAGGGAAGGAGGCAGGCAAAGGGTTTGCTCTGTTATACTACGTAAGACCACGCAGAACTATTAAATAAATTAAACTGTCACAACAGAAGGCCCAATTCCTTCTGCTATCAACATGGATCAAAGAGCTACCTTCAAAATACTTTTCCTCAAAGAGACTTGTAATTTTCTCTGCTATACGTTCACCTGAATTGGCAGAAAATCTCGAAGAGGAGGAGGGCTGTGAAGGAATACTCCTAACAGTAAGCTAGACAAGACCCTGAGCCATATTTACCTATAAATAGCTTAAATTCCAGAAGCTTCAGAAAGGCAATATAGCATTGCTGCTCTGTAATCTTAATGAACATCCTATGAAAGCTAGGGTGGTTTCAACAAAGCTCTGAAATTCTGTGCTGAATCATAAAGTGAATGAAATGCAGTGATGGCACTGGTCTGCCATTCAGACATCCTGTGCCCAACACATGTGAAGACTCCCAGCCTACCCAAAGGCACCCCAGTGCCATACAAGGTGGCTATTTCAGAGCTTGAAAGGCAACAGCAGCAAAAAAAGCTGCATGAGGTCGGTTTTCTGTAGCCTTGGGTTTCCTGCAGTGCTGCTGCCCCTTGCAATGCTCGGGTGTTTGTAGCTCTCGTTCCTCAGGGCGAGCCTGCTCACACAATGTGAGCGCTCACTGGCATGGAAAATGCCTCATGGCCTTACTCTCTGTCTGCTACAGAGGCTCCGGCTCGACAGGCTGAGATGCTTTTTCCAAGACAACTTAGTGGTTATGATCCCCACGATGATGTCAGAGCAATATCATGGAGCTGCTTTAAGTCACAGTTATTCCACTCCACCCCACTCAGCAACCACACCGCGACATTTCTAAGCTCCATCTGGAAGACCTTTTGCTAACCCAAGCCTTTTTTAAACAGGAAATGATGAGCTTTCCCCGTGCAAGTGCTCATCTGTGGAATTAATCAAAACAACCCAATCTCCGATCAAGTAAAACTTGGGGTTTCATTGCCTGAGCTGGAAAGGCTGGGAGATTGCGTTTTCACATCTACAGTGACCACAACAAGCTGTTTAGAAACAAAGCTCTGCAACAATCTTTGTCTAAAAATGACATTTCCATCTTTCATTCCATGGAAGTGATAAACAAGATTACTCAAGCTCTTAACTGCTCAAGTGGGAGGGCATTCAGAGAAGCTTTTTGTGGTTATTACTTCCCACAGTATTTTCAGGGGTGAAAAAGAGCCCAGAATGAAAACAGGGAACTTCCAAGGGAAGCAGTATCAAAAATAAGAAGTCAGGAAACTGTCAGAAAAGAACTATCAAATACACATATCTTCCAAAATAGAAGTGTCTACAAAACCACTGCAGCTGAATTATTCAAGTCGAAATTATGCACCTCTATTCAAACACTGGTGCCAGACATTATTAGGTAAGAAATCTGAAAACTGCATTTTAAAGCACCTTCTGTTTTTCTCATCCTCCTCTCTCCTACTCTCTAACCAAGTGAACAAACCATGAAATTATCTAGCTCCAAATGAACCCATCCATGCAACTGCCTCACATTCCCCTGTTAAGTTTTATTGCCTGATAAGAGTAAAAATTAAAAGCTTTCCTTAGAAACTGAGAATGTTACCAAAACCATACAGTTTCAGACTAAGCAGTATTGTTCAAATATACTTGAGAGAGCTTCCACCATCAACAAAGACTTTCACAATGGTGGAAAGAGAATAAATAAATCTGCAAAGTTACTCTGTGGGCACAAGTGTTTCCAGCTTAATTAAAAAGAAAACCACGAGGATCTGCTTCTCCTGAAATAAGGCTCCTTTTCTTTCTACCTGTTATACACAACACAAACCAAACACCTGCAGATTACATGAGACCATAAGTTTACAAATGAATAACACAGAAACAATGCAAAAAGAAACTTGCCAGGGTGAAAAAGAGACCTACAGAGCACAGAAGTGTGTGGCATACAATATTTTTCAGCCCTTTGTTCTTCCAGATGAAAATACAGTGCTAAGTAAGACACAACCAGATAGTTAAATGAGAAGACAGAGTGTTACCAATGCCATGATAAAGAATGACTACCCTCGGCAGTTTGGCACACAACGCCGAGGAGGACACGAACAGTCCGTGCCGCAGAGCAGGTAGGGCTGCAGAGGGAAAGCCACAAGCTGACTCAAGAGAAGGGATGAGGAAATGTGGGGTGCAGGCGGAGGTTTTCTGATCTCATGGGGTGCTCGGATTTCCCACCAGATTGCAGCCTTTCCCTGAGTTGCACAGGAGATATGGCTGTCCCACCCACATACTGCACAGCCTCTCTGATCAGAGGGTAGCTCCTTACTCCATAATCTTTCCTCTGGCACAACCTCTGGCACAAACTCTGTTCAACTGTGGATTTATAGAAACAGGATGCGTTGCTCCACCAGGAAAAAAAAGCAAAAAAAACCAAACCAAGTCAAAAAAAGCCACAGAGTAAGAATATGTCTAATGCCATTTTAATGTAATACAGGAGAAGCCTTTATCAGGAGACATACTTGCTTCACTCTCCCTTTTTTTTAAAAAAATCTGAATTTTCCCCAAGCAAAACTAGCCCTCTAAGAGATGCTGGCACTGTGCTACAGCATTTTCTACTTAACAAGTGTCTGGGAAACAAGTTTTCAGTAGCTACACAAGCTCTCAACAAAAATACAGATCAGCCTGCATTCTAGAGCCAGTGAATGATTAATGTCATTTGAAATCTAATCATAAAACCATTGACTATTTAAACACGATAATGGAACTGACAAGTAGAACGTACGCATTCAGCTAGAGAACTTGGGTGCATCACCTTTCTGCTGAGAAAGCCTTAGTTTTCACACAGACAAGCTAATACCTACAAAGAAGGGGAAAAAAGGGAGGAAAGCAAAACCATTTAAGATGAATGACTGCAAGCTTTTATGCACATAAAGTCATGAAGACTTAATGCTTATTTTAAGAAAGGCTGTTCAATTGACTGAAATGGGATGTAGTTTATTTATGGCATATTTTGCTTCTTTATACGCAGGCAAACTTACAGCATAATATGTGCAATTATACTGATAAGGTCAGTGTGGTTTGGTGTGCTAGAGGCTGCCATCCACACCTCCTGGGAAACTCTTGTGCCAGAACTGTTTATGGGAGGGCAGGGAGCAGGGATCTTGCTGCTAAAGGACAGAAAGCTATTGATAAGGATTTACATCTGCCTGCAGGCTTTAAGCTTGAGAGATGACCAAACTGCTCTCGGGGCTGCAGTTCTTGCACATTCACACACCCCAGGGTGAATGTGGCAGCAGCATGCAGTGAGAGGACTTCAAGCAGGAAGAATGCAGCTGGTTGTGCGCTCGCTCTTCCAAGGCCAGATGTGGAAACTGGGAGGAATTTTTGACAACTACAAAATATGGAGAATAGACAGATTTGTGTTGAAGGCCACTGTTCTCAAATTGACACAGAAGTTTCTAAGCCATGCAAGAAGTGAAAGCAGCAGCTAAAATTCTGAAGTCACAATACAGTATGATATCTGGCTTCCATATATCTGGGTATTATTATTGCTGTGGAGATGCCTAGCAATTGGCGTTAAAAAAGACAGACAGTGTGCTTCATGCTACTGTGGGGAGCTTCCCTGCCCCGAGGGGTTCTCCATCCCAGAAATCAGAGAAAGCTAAAATCAACCCAAAGCTGCCCAGGGTCCTGTGCAGCCTCCCACATCTTACATCTCTTCGTCATCTATTTTATCATTTAAGTGGTAGCGTGTTCAGCACAATTCAGGAGATCTGTGTTGCTTTTTAATGACAAAAAAAAGATCATCCCATTTTTGCTGGTAAGGCATTTTACAATGCTCAGTATTAAGCATTATAGGTACTTAACATGACTTGGAGTGTACTTGTTTTAATGATTAATAATGATTAATGATTAATAATGGTATGTTTTAAGCACTTATTAAGTACTAAGCCCACTGCCAAAAAAAGCTGGGGATTGATAAGTCTTGTCCCAGGGTGCTCAGTGCCAGTGAAGACTCTTTGCCTCCCTCTGGGCCATTTGGCCTCTAGGGCTCCCTGTAGGGCCTCTAGAACTCCAGGCCACCCTGCAGGCTTCTTACAGCTCTCACACATAGCCCTGGCACTGCCACTGTGAGCCGTTACTCTATGGTCTCATTGAGGCAACCTGTATACATAGGAGATGTGTTTGTTCTGCTAAAGACAATAAATGAGTGTCCTTGTCTGGAACAATGCAACATTGCTTCTCTGAAAGAAACGAGGAGCACGTGGCTGGTTCCTAACAATGTGTTATCCAGCAGGATGTGTGGTTGGAAAGAAAAGCATATAAAGATAGAAAAGAGACAGAAGGAGGTGAGTGCAGATCGAGAACAAGAGACACTTCAACAGTACAATGACAAGGAGCATATGAGCATCGACTAAAAAAAAAATAACAAAAATGATGTACATATGGGAATGAAAAGAAAGATACTTTATGTCAGAAAGGACAAATTTAACTTGCTTAATTAAACTAATGCCTACGCTTTCCCCTCTTCTCTTCCCAGTCAGTCCTGCTATGCTGTACTGCATTAGATGCAAGTGGAACAAAATAATCTACTTAGAGTACTGTTTGCTTACTTGCATATTCCCAGCTTCTATGAAAACAGAAGGGATCTAGCTAAGAAATTCAAGAGAAGGGAACAGGATGGCAGACATGTGGCTTGGCACTCTCCAAAATTTGCTCGAGCTTTCTGGCAGCTCCCCAATATGTTTTATAGGAAACGGTCCTTCCGAAGAGCAAGCTGGCACCTACTAATCTTGTAGACATCACTCCAACTAAATGAGGCTCGTTTCTCATGCAGGGGAAGGATTTCCCCTTCCTCCATTGCACACCACACACTGACAGAAGGGCTGAAGACAAAGTGCTTTTTGCTTGTTTTCCACCCCTAAGCTTCCACAGAGCGACTGCTCCACAGATTAGACACCTTAGCAAACAATCTTCTGGTTGCACCGTACGTTGGCAAGGATAGCTCTAACCTGGATAAAGCAATTTGTACCTCTCCAGCAAAGCTTAGTTTCTAATTTAATACCCTGACGTGATATAGTGTGGATTGCAGGCATACATTTTTTTTTAAGTGAAACGTTTACTCTTGAGTAACTTAGATCTCTGGATAGCTACATTTTTTCCTCATCTTCCATAAAATCAGATGTTGATGGAAAAAGCATGCTTTGAAAAACGTTGTTTATCTGCGTGAGAATACTGTAACATATAATGTGACAATGTTTTGGTATTATATTCTCATAAAAAACATCTTTCTGAACTCTCACTTAGGACAATGGACTCCTCTAATTCCACAGAGGTGAATCTGGAAGATCAATAGGGTTTTTGCTGCTTACTTTAATGAATGCCCATAAATAATGAAGGCAGCTTATCTGTATATACTCCTGAGGGACTGTCATCCATCAAGCCAATAATATCTGGTCAAGCAACTTCCAGACATTAAATTAGATTCTCTTCACAGAGGATTCATCAGCTTTTGTATCTTCTCCCCCGTAAGAAACACAGTCCCTCCCTTACTGATCAACAAAGGAGTTGACAGGAAAATATTCTCCCAACTGTTCAGTATTCTTGTTAGGAGAACAGCAGAGAGGGAAATAATGCTTTTGCACAGGCAAAAACCACCTGGTAATCCCCTGATAGCACTAAGATATGAGGCAGCTATGAAAAATAGACAAGATTGATAACAAGAGTGTACAGTTAGCGAGTTTTAGGGAAAAAGCCCCTCATTCCCCAAAGGCACTAATAAGAGACTGCAATGGAATAAGTAATGCATTGAGATGCTACATAAAATCATAATATTTTTGATAAGCGAAAAGGTGCCCTCCCTCAAGAGGTGCCCTAATATCGATGTTGTACAATTCATTTAATAATGCTAAATATCCTAAAGGCAGGTACTGTTTAAATACATATTTTGCTACGACAAAATTTGTTTATTAACATTAGACAAAATGTTGTGGGTTTTGTTTTGTTTTGGTTTTTAACACTTTCACTTCCCTGCATCTTCACTTTTCAAAATGCCCTATTAATAAAAACAAAAACAAAACCCAGCCTCCCTCTGCTACAACTGATTTCTCAATCTTGCAAGTTGTCTGGTGAAGAAACAATTTATGGCTTCCTTTCCCAATTACCCACTTAAGAGTTACAAGCTTAATTTCAGAGCAATCTTCTTTTCAATCAAAAGGCAGCTGCGCAGAGGGCTGCGGATGATACAAGAGACTGGCAGGTATTATGGCATGTTTCTTTAAAAACAAAAAAAAGAATTAAAAATATTGATTTTTTTTATTGGTGTTTATAAAATCAAATGGCAGCACTTATGCTGTAACAGCACAGAATAGATAGAACGTTGTTTTCCGATGATGAGTCTAAATCAGTAATGGTGGTGAACACTAAATGCATAAATATTTTATTTAAAAACACTTCCACAGGCTGTGGTTTACAGCTCATTCTAAGGAAGAAAGTTGCACATTGATAGCTGACCCGTGATGATTGAACAATTATATGCTAATTCTTATATATATTTAATCACATGCCAGCTTGCAGAAATACTTATGATAACATTTCATAACCACAAAGAAATATACTATTCCACCTTAATTGTACATCTACAATCACAAGGTTGACTTGCAGTTTGCCATTATGCATTTCTCTTTCAAGAACAGTGAGATAATCTGTTCTTACTTTTCACATCAGGCACTGCAATAGGTTGCTATCAGTCCTTGGAAGACAAACCGTGATGCAGAATTAGGATACCTGAGAGTAAATTTAGGCCACTGAATCACAGTATGCTATTTTACAGTGTTCTCTGTTTCCCAGCACAATAATAACAATTATAAAAAGTGTTAACTTTCACTGTATGCATTCAGTTTGATCTGCACACTAATTTGGATTACTGTTTCAAATCCAAAGCCACCTTGAAAAAGAGGATAAGAACTGCATGTCCTTCCTCACACTAGGAGTATTTGTGCCTTCCCTTCCCCTCCTACAAAATTAGGGTGGTACTACAGATTTTGACCTACTGGATGCACATAGCAGCACACCTACACAGCTGCCGTACTGCCCAGGCTGCTTGCCTGCCTGCTCCAATGGTTGCAAATCCCCATCTTTAGGAGCAAAGGATCGTGGGATTGGAGTGCTTCTCCTCACTTTGGAAACCCTCCTCTCTACTTGAGCAACGGTGGTTTTAAGAAGTGATAAATCGTCCCCAAGGTTCCCAAAACAGGAACAAATCAAAGTGACACTAATTCAGGGTGGTTTCTCTCCAGCAAAGTGGCTCTATTATTACTCAGTGCTCAGTCTTATAAACATTTACTCAAGTCCTACCTCTCCTCCCTCTCACATGTTGCAACAACTTCACTACCAAAATGTGATATAGATGCCCACCTTTCCTGTACAGGAGGATATGTTCAAAGGTGCCCTTCCCATTTTGAACATTTGCAAGTATTCCTTTTGGTGATGAACCTTTGACATTGACTTTTACTGAATAAATGTTAGCAATTTTGTGGGATTTATGAAACTATACAAATACTTGCACAAATGTAAGCATTGCTCATAATGTTTTACACACGAGGTTTTTTCCTATCCAAAAAAGTTTTATGCATGCTGTTCAGTCTCTAGTGTTAAGGGGGCAGGGAAGAAGAAAGAACCTCATTTCTTGGAGTAAGATTTAACCCCAGAATGCAATTACAATACATAGGGAAGCTGCTGATTTATCCGAACATTTGTCCCTGTTCTGAGGCTGATTTCCAAAGTACAATTTCATAATAGGTTATTCTGGAAAAAATTGCTAAGTCTCAAAAGCCAGCTGCAGGTTTCTGATGCTAGCCTGCTCAGTTAACAAGCTAGCATTCCCTTTCAATTAGTTCTCTAATTTTCCCAAGCAGTTAGCAGATATATACATCTTCATATTACCTGAGACGCCTTTCAAATTATTCCTGCGTATTTATGCTATTAAACTTCCCGTGAGCCAACCATCTGACATTGTTTTAACCACTTGTTACCCTTTCATCTGATTTAACTATTGCCAGATTAAAAAAAAAAATAAAAGGAAAAGACGTGCCTAACCTACCGCTTTAATCCACGTAGTTCTGAAGCATGCGAGGGCTGTGATGGATTATCATCAATACTAGGCCGGTATCTTTATATAAAAAATGATGTGAGGCCATATTAATATCCATCGCAGAGCTGACTGTTGAGCAGGAGGGCATGGTGAGCCGGCTGGCAGGCAGTGCTGGCCCCAGCAGCCCTAGCAGATACCACAAAGGGAAAGGGATGGAGGCACAAGGAAAGCAAATACAGCAAACTCAACGATTCCAAATTCCAGGGAGGGGGAGGGTTGGGCCAATTAAGAAGGAAAAGGAAAACAAGGAGGGGTGCTGAAGGGAGGTGGTGGGGATGCAGGAAGGAGTGGAGGTGGTGAGATGCTAGGAAGGGCCGAGCAGCCCAGGGAAGCCCAGTGTGCCTGGTGCTGCCTGTGTTGTTCCTCCACCTACAGCTGGCCCCAAGAACATTAATTTGGCACTGTAGTAGGGTTGCATCTGCTTTGTAAAGGCTGTTCTGCCGCAGTCTTGAGATTCCTTTCAGCTTTCTTGCAGTGGACATACTGTTTACTCTACTCCAACACTGTATCATACCTAGCAAGTTTAAAACAAACCCAGCTGTCCCTGAAGGGCTAGGTGATTTATGTGGATTAGCAACTTTGGAAACATATTTTAAAAGCAGGCAGGATCCCACAGATGCCTCAAAGTCCTCCTGCCTCTCAAATGTGCTCCAATTTTAGCTATGAAGCAAGTGCTGAAAATCGCAGTCACCCATAGGAAGCTTAACCCACACACTGCCTGCTGAGAGACAAAAAATGGGTGAAAAAAATCAGCATCCCAAGAGCAAAACCAGCAGGCTATGCCAGTTGGATTTATCATCTGTAGTTGTGATGCCACACCACAAACTAACCATGCAGGAAACTACTCTGTAGCTTCAAAAGTCAGGCTTCAGTTCTGAAGAAGGCATTTTCATCATCACTTCATCTCTGTCTAAGGCATCCTGTATGCAATGTACTACCAATGTTACACTTAGCCGAGATCCCTTAGTAAAGTCCCTGGTTTGTGCCTCCACTTTTCAGGCTTGCGCTGCTCCAAGGGAAGCTGCAGGTTTGAAGAGGTATGACACCAGAGTGCAGCACTTGGAGCAGGAACTTATTACACAACTTTATCAACTCTCATCTTCTAGGAATGGCTGCATAATATATTGCAATTTAGGTTTTACTACTGGCAAACTAATTTGCCCCAACCTGAAAACAGTCTCCCTCTTGTTTGAACAGCATGTTGACTTCATTATGTCAATTAAAATGATCCAGTTCTGTCAGGAACCTCAAAGTGCTCCTAAGCACACTAAACCTGTGTTTTTGGTACAATTTCTGGAACGCCATGGGCTAAGGTATTGACTGCTAACAGATGAAACATAGAAAATATATCTCCTGCTAGTCATAAAGGAGCAATAGAAACCCAACATCCTAAAAGAAAGCTTACAATGTTTAATATATTGGGACTAACTGTTAGGATCCCAAGATTCAGTGGGTTTTTAAGGTTCTCCTTGAGTAATTACCTTCTCAGCTGGGAATAAAGAGACCTCTCAAAATGAAGATAACCTCCTTCACTCGGTTGTAACAAAAGACCCATGATGTGAAATTCCAAGCACCCCCAGAAACAAAACCAAAGCCTAGAACAAAGAGTAAAGTAGACACTTCTCTTCAGAGGCCAAGAGATTTTCTCGGGCTTCACATTATTTCAAGGAGATTTTTATCCTTCTTCCCTTTGTTTGCTTCTCTGACTTTCATTTTCCCTTTTCTCCTCCTGCACCATAATTCGCCCTTTTATATCAGTGCACAGGGCTGGCATCTTCTCTGCTCCATCCTGCTCTTCTCACTGGAGGAAGCCACCAAACAGCTGCCTCTGGGTAAAGATGAAAAGTAGCCCCAGCTTATTCTCCAGCTGTACCCATTATCTCTTCCTGGGCATGGAAATCCATCAATCATCTCATGAAAATGTGGTTTTACTTTCATAGTGTACAACTGCTTCAGGGTTTGGAGTATCATCCCTGAAAGGAGTTTCTGCAGCAATGTTTTCAACAAGGCTTGTTGCCACTTTTTAGAAAATGTTTTCCTGTCCATAAGCTTTCCCACCTTTTGCTGTGTAAGTAAATTCTTAAACACAAAGATAAATAGACACTGCAGATACAAGAGTTGGTATAACGGCAGTGCAGGAAATATTATCCTCAGATGAATACTTTGATGAAACCAAATTGGTGCACCCATTACAAGGACACGTTTTGAATTACAAATTAAAACAGATAGCAAATGATTGATTTCTTGATATATAGAGATGATATGAACAAGGTGATCTGCAGCTTCACAAGTCATTACTTTTCTGTAATTTTATATAGTTTCCCTTGCTCTTACTTTCCCAAATCAAGCAAACAAAACAACAAGGACAGCTGAATTGAATTAGCAAGCATCCAAAAATATCCAGTCCATGTTTCTTATACACACACAAGAATGTTGCTGGTTTGCCAAAAAAGAAGCAATATTTTTAATACTGCTACCCTCAAAGAAGCTGTCTCTTGGCCCGAATTACAAACTACTGTGTTTGGCAGATAAAGCAGAGGATACGTGACAGTGTATAAAACTAGCAACACAGGAAGCAGTCAGCAGCCATCTCCATGCTGCCCCATATCATGAAGTCCTAAAGTTTTTTCTAATTTTTACTCAAGCCAATAGCCTGTAAAGTCCACAGGATTTTGCCAGAGTAAAATCTCAGCACTTAGCCTGGTGGGTTTTTTTGTTTGTTTGTTTTATTTAAAACATCACCTCTTATTAGCCAGCTGGGAGTCCCAGCAAGATATTTTTACTTTCCAAATGACTGAGCTGAATTTTTTCCATGTTATTAGTGGTAGAGAAAACAGCAGAAAAAAAAAAGTTGTTATTAATAGCAAAAGTGACTTGGGTGGAGGGAGCAATCCTATTTAGCTAGAAACTTGGAAGTGATACAGTGTTTACATACTTTTTCTCAGCGTCCATTATAGATTTAACTGGAACATAGATTTTCTCCATTGAGCCATTTTCAAGCTGAGAAATGCAAAGGAAACAAAAAATCTGGATGCACTACAGTCATGTTAGAATCCAGATGTTAACATCAGAAGAAACATTTTTGTATGGTGCTGGGGTCCAGTGCAGACATATTTGAAGTGCTGGGCCTAGCCACTTCATTATAACAAACATGTAGGTGAGTTTTCAGGAACCTTAGCCATTGTGAACTACTATTCTGTGAGATGGAGCAGCATATGTTTAGGCAATATACAGAGCAAAAAAAACTATAAAAAGATTTCAGAGGGCATCAGACATCACTTGGAGGTGGTTTGAACTGAAGGAAGTCCATGCATGAAGAAGTGAAAACTTTGGCCATGATCACAGGACATCCTCCTCACAGGAGGAGATTAAAATAGAACCACCTCAACAAGTAACTGCAATGTGACACATCTGTAGATACCTCCTTGCAGATAAAATACACAGCACACACAATTAAGCAAGAGCCTTTGTTGTTTCTCTGCTATGATCATTTCTGTTTTTAAATGTCTGGGCAGTGTTTGGAAACTATGGGTGAAAGGTAACTTGGTAGAGTGACAAACAGATTTGGACTTTGAGGTTGGGCAGGGCAGGGCATTAAATTAAAGTCAAGTACTATCTCCCTACCATATAAATCTAGTTAGGTTTTGTGAGGGAAGAAAACAACTACATTAGCCTAGACTGAACTAAACAAGCTTTTACCGTCTCTCTCATGCCCAACCATTGCATCTTTCTTCATAGAATCATAGAATGGTTTGGATTGGAAAAGATGTTAAAGACCATCTAGTTACAATCCCCCTGCCACGGGCAGGCTGCCACCCACCAGCTCAGGCTGCCCAGGATCCCATCCAACCTGGGCTTGAGTGCCTCCAGGGATGGAGCACCCACAGCTTCCCTGGGCAGCTGTGCCAGTGCCTGACCAACCTCTGAGTGAAAAATTTCCTCCTAATATCTAAACTAAATCTCCTCTCTTTTCATTTAAAACTATTCTCCCTTGTGCTATCACTATCAGACCATGTAAAAAGTCAGTCTCCCTCCTGTTTATAAGCTCCCTTTAAGTACTGGAAGGCTGCAATGAGGTCTCCCTGGAGCCTTCACTTCCCCAGACTGAACAAGCCCAGCTCCCTCAGCCTTTCTTCATGTCCTGTTTTGTTTCATTGCCTGCCCAAACACACAGTTAAAAACCAGACGGAAGCCATAAAAAGTGAGTGAGGTACCTCAGCAGGAAAGGTAAAACAATGGCCAGTGCTTCCCCTCTGACAAATTAGCCAGGCTTATAGTTTTGAAATACTCCTCGAGCCAATCCTGCTGGCAGGGCTGTTTGCCAAATCTAGGGAAAGGAGATCAAAGGAGACAGTGCTTTAGGAGAGGAGAGCTGCAATCAGCTCAGAAGGGCTGCCCTGGGCCTAGAGAGACCTGCTGTGTGCTGGGAGCAGAAGGAGAGGAAAAGGGCACCAACTGTTGTCTGATGAAAAGGCCACAAACAAACCTGAACTGTCAGAAATAAGGGGAGAGCATCACAAGTAAAGATGTGTGCCCAAATCTCCTTTTGCTCTGTTTAAGTCCAAAAAATAACTTTGCATGCTTAGGTCAGTGAATTAGGGGCAGGCTTTGGGAGAACTCCCATTACCCAGCTCAAATGAGATTCAAAGGGAAATTGTACGGGTGCTGACCTCATCAGACTTGCTGGGCCACCCAGCTGGCTGACACCAAACCAAGTCCTTTTTTCAGAGATCTTGACTTGGGTCATTTTACCCTGGGAGAGAGAGGAACCAAAACTTCACACCTTAACCAACCAGAGCCTGAGAGAAGAATGGGATGCAGATGATTCAGGAAACAGATTCCTTTCAAAAGGGAAAAGCAACACATCTAAGCTTTGTTCTGCTACTGTGTCTGCTGTATCAAATCAAGTGGCAAGCAGGTTGAGGGAGAGAGTGCTAATTTACACCGAGAGTGGAGATTTGGGTTTGGAGGAAATTCTTCACTCAGAGTGTGGTGAGGCCCTGGCACAGCTGCCCACAGGAGCTGTGGGTGCCCCATCCCTGGAGGTGTTTCAGACCAGGCTGGATGGGGCCCACCAGCCTGAGCTCGTGGGTGGCATCCTGCCCATGGCAGGGGTTGGAGCTGGGTGGGCTTTAAGGATCCTTCCAACCTAAGCCATTCTATGATTCTATGAAATGAATCTGCCTGCAATCATGAGTCAGAGCCCTTAAATAAAATATTATAGACATATAGCTTTGGAAAAGTGCATTTCAGTGCTAAATGAATAAAAGATATTAGCTTCATATACATATATCATTAATTGATGTGTAATTAATTATAATCAAACACATGCAATGTAGCTCTGGAAAGCTTCCATAATGAAACAAAACTGAAAAGGCTACGACTATTTAGTTAAGAAAGAAAACGAATAAAATTAATTCACAAACAACATAGACCAAGCAAATCAACTTGTCTTGAAAAAATATGCAAACTAATTAAAAAAAAAAATTTGAAAAGAAAAAACAGTGCTAAATAGACTCTCTGTCATCAAGGCCAGCAAAGCAGCACAACAGAGACAGAGACAGGACATTTAGTGATCAGAAGAAAATCCTATACTGTAATAGCAGGAATTAAACCAAAAGTACCAGCCTCCAAGGACTGAAACCCACACATCACTGAGACTTTGGACACGCTCTTCCTTCAAGCTGGAGCTGGAGCTGTGCCATATCGCCACTTCCCACGATGTCTGGTGCCCTCAGCCAATGCAGCCAGAGGTGAGGAGCACTCAAAAGCCCCCCAGCCATTTTTCCACAAGGTTACTTCTTTGTCTGTCAAATACATGATCTCCTTCTACTACAATTCTCCTTAAGCACTGTGGTTGATGAGAGGTCAGCTCAAATAACTCCAGGTGGCAGCAGGGCTGGGACTGAAGGGACGAGGAGGGCTCAGGCACCCTGCTCTGCCAGCTCTGCCTCCCCACACCGATGGCCTTCAGCACCAAAGGTGTTTATAGCTTTGGCCTCAGGAGCTCAACATTACTTACTGCATAATACAGAATATCATGTTCCTTCATATAAGCGAAATGCAGTGCTCCTTGAGACTAAACATAGGCAGACAACTGCACTGATATGGAGGAAAACTCCTTTGTATGCATTACAAATATATAAATTGCAGCTGTCGCATATATTTTCCAGTCTTGCTTTCTGTGCAAAACTTTAGAGCATCTTTCGGACCATCTTCATTACATGCGTCAGACAACTTTGTTGTTGATGACCCTCGGCCTTCGATACAAATTCCTGGAAGGCAGAAGTTATGATCATTTTCACCTTAAATAGGGCATCCCATTCTCTGCTTTTTTCTGAGTCAATTTGTTCTCCAACACAGCTGGGAAAATGCTAATGTTAGAGAAAAAAATAATTTGTTTACTATATGTATTTGGTAAAGCTTTCTCAGCACTTGCAAGCAGTATTTCTAGGGAAAGGAATATAGACTATTTGGTTTTGCAGTACTTCACCAGATTCAACTTCAGTCTGAACAGTCGAACTTTAAGGCAGTCTTTCTGTAGCCAAGTTTGCATCCAAGTGAAAAAAAAAAATTAGGAAGGAGAAAGAGAGGACCCCACAGATCAACTTTGCAATGTGAACCTGGAACATGTGCAAAATCGCTTTTGGTCTCCTTCTGTTTGTTTTTAAATAGAAACACAGTAGAAGAGATGCGGGTCCTTGCTTAGCTGTGCTATTCATCGCTGAAACTGAAAATGCTGAAGCGCATCTTTCCTAAAATTACATAGCAACAGTGTGGAAATAGCAATCTCAGTGAGCCAACTAACCTCTCTTTATCAGCTGAGAAAAACAGGCACTTGTAGAACGCAATTAATCTTCTCCTAGGTGGAGAGCTAAAACTGTGTGCTGAGGAACAGCCCAGAAGTGCCCGTTTTTTTTCCATCGACTTTGAAGAAAATCTGAATTTTTCAGTTTCTTCTGCATTTATATTTTCACCAAGAAGCATTTCATTCATGGAGAGAGGAAAAAAAAAAAAAGATAAGTAAATTTGTCTGTGATCAAGAAACTGGAAAATTCTTGTAAAAGAATCTAACGCATTAAACCAGCAAGATCGAGGAGACTCAATGTGAAGGAATATAAATAGGTAGCGAGGATGACAAAAGAGTAGCTTGACAGTTTATTGACTGTGAATGGTTTTCCCATCAGGAAGAAAAGAATAAACATCATTTCTGAGTGCCAGATATGAGGCACAGTAATATAAGTAAGTATACAGCTGGCTGACTCTAGAGTAGACCTTGCAGATAACTGTAGGGTAGCATAGTAGTTTTAAACCATACAGTGCCTTTTAAGTAATTTACAGGCTTCTATCTCTGCAATCTATATTCTGCATACAGAAAATTGAATGTTTTTTCTCCCGGACAGCGAATATTGGCATATCCTAATGTCAAATTTCAGCACGCATGACTGTCATCTGAAAGAACTAAGCTCACAGAGAACAGAACAGGGAACAGAAACATCTGGTAGGATAGGCTTTTCACACACACAGTCATAAAATAAATTATATTTATTCATACATAGTCTGGCAGAAAAGGATGAGGACAAAGAACGCTGGCATATTCAACCTAAGATATCAGCAGAGTTATGCTCTTAAAAGCCTGAAGGACTGAAGTAAGAGATGTCATTCTGAGACCACACCTGAACTGCTCTCAGGACATACGATAGTAGTGCGGGTGAATGCCTATCTCCAAGCTATCCAAGTTCATTTGAATATGGGCAAGTGGAAACCTAGAGTAGAGCAGCAGCAAAGTTTCCCAGGCATGTACTAATGTGAGAATTTAGTTACTCTAACCCTCTGTTAAAGGTCATCTGCTCTTCTCTGGTATAAGTGGGATATGAACAGAATCTCAATTTTTCAAGGCATCACCCAACTCCTCAGATTGATGTGAGCACCCCTTGTAAATGCTGGCATGGAACTTCTTTATGGACTAACAGGATGGAGGTGCTGTTCTCAGATTCTCTTCTGTTCTAATTCTCTGCCCTGCACCTTACAGCAACATTTCTACTTCATATGGCTGCATGTAAGGAGATGCTGGTGAGATAGAGGGAACAAGAGAATCTCACACACCACTAAGAATAACACAAATGCTGTCTTTCATGAGGAGTGTGACTTTGGCAGATCCTGAACTCAAGATCTTATCTATAGTTGCCCAGATATTCCATCTGCATAAAGATCTTTAGATGATGGTCAGTGCCATCACTATGTTACTGCCAATTCAAAAGATACTGTTCTCTCTTCAGGGCACTCAGGTATTCATTGCCAATAACTGCATTCTGGAAAGTCAGTAATTCCCAGAGGCCATCACAGGTTAGTGTATAAGCAAGATTTCCACTGAATTTCCATGAGGTCCCACCTTACTTTGCATTACTCAAAGATTTACCACCTTTTTCGAAGTGCTACCAAGTGACACGAAGTCCATTTAAAGAAGAGCAAAACACAGTGACGGTCCCTGATGGAGACTAATTCACTTCCACAAGTTAGTGTAATTTGATTTCAACACAAACCGTTTTTGCAGCAATTCTCAAGGGATTGAAATCACATAGAAGGAAAGTTCTCCTTTTACAGCTTGCAGGTACTTTTTGGCAATTCTAAACAAAGCCATCTTTAACCGGAGCTCGGAGAGCATCTTTAAGTAGGCTCTTTCATTCCCTTTCTGGAACCTGAACAATAGAAACCGCGATAAAAGCAACTTTCAGTCACAATAAATACAATGTTCCAGTTTAATTAGTGTTTTGCCAATACAATTGGTGTGTAAGAGGTCAGAGGAACAGAAAATTGTATACTGTAGAGATCATGCTGTCAGGTAGCATATTAGAAATATTAAAAATGTTTTCCATGACTGTTCTGCAACATACCCACATTGGACCAGCAGAATAGCACGGGCACCAACCAATTCTTTGTAAGTGGGAAGCTGAACCCTGTAATCTCTTTATCATCCTGTCAGTGAGTTAATGGTCATTACCATGAACAGATTCTTATTTTATCAAGCAAGTCAAGGCATCACGGGTGCTTTTCATATGATAATAACGACGTTTTACACCACAATTAAACAAGTACAAATTTTTCAGCTTTAGCACAGGCTTAGTTGCAAACTTGCAACTTACAAACACCACCTTAAAATCTTATCAGACACTTCTGCAGTATACTGTTCTCTTTATGACCAAATCTCTCTCATTCCCTCTCCTCCAAATACACTACAAAAAGATTAGAGGTGTAAACAATAGGGAAAACTCTCGGCTGAGAAAAAACCTTTCCTACGTATTGTAACATTACCATCCAGTGCACAGACACGGAGATTAACAAAGAGCTTAACATGTGTTTTCATTCAAGATTACCAAAATTCCAACGAATGCTGATTTCCGTTATCAGCACTAAAAAAAATTCTAACAAACATCCTCATGTCAACAGTTACATATTTTCAAAACAAAAATCTCCCATTGGGCTTCATTTGTTATCAGCAAGAAGTAGTTTTGCAACATTTTGTTTCCAACTCCCCTTCCACAAACAACAGTCACCACCACTGCTAATTTCTTAGATTTTTCAAAATATTTTACTGGTCTAAACAAGCACGTAAATCAATTTTCATTCAATTATGAAGACCTCCAGAGTTAGATTTAATTTTTTTTATTACTATTATTATTAAGATATCCATGTGCATTTAAATTGAGTGGTAGTGGTGGTTTGGTTTGGTTCTCAAAGGATGATTCTAATCTTATCACTGAATAAAAAACATAAATCAAGAACTGGACTGCAGCTAAGTGTGAGCACACAAACAACAGGAGAGAGACTGTGGATGCAGTACTGATCTTGGACCCCAGAAGGAATTTTATTAAAAGTTCAGTGATCTTCAAAGATGACTCCCGCAGACTCCTGATTTTCTGTGTTATCTCAGGACACCTCATGTGCAGCAAAATAATAATAAAAAAAAGAAATAGCTGAGTCTCAAGTCCACTTCTGCAATACCTCCCAGATAAGAGCTGCTGTTTCCTTTTTTAAATTGGAAAAGTCTGGAGAACTGGAGAAAGAGAGAGAGAGCACAGGGTAGAAACAGCTTCCCTCAGAGAAGCACTCCAAGCTCATGCTTACTGTACCGTAGTGCTCTCCCAGGACAGAAAACTCATTCACCACATAAATCTATTAAATATGGGAGCTGATGAAAGATGTGAGAGCACTGGAGAAAAATAGGCTGTGACTGCTGCCAACAGTCCCTGTTTGCAATGGTTTCTCCTCCCAGGGTGGGCACACCAAAGAGTTGGTTGCAGATTGTGGGCTACCCATGATCAATATACACCAACCTCAGTGCCATGTCCACTCTGGGCCAAAATCAAACCTGTGATCAATGGGGAAAGGCGCTTTGGTTGAGTGCTGTCCTCCAGAGCCATTCCTCTTTACAAAATCACATTTAACTGGTATGAAATAAGGCACTGCCAGATGGTAAGACACAACATTAACATGCTGTATGGTAATCTATGTATAAAAGAAGTTGAAGTCCAGATTTTAAAGTATAATTAATGATTTCTGGGTGCTCAGTTCAACTTACTCTGAAGAAATGCTGAGTTCAGCTTCTGGAGGAAATTAAAAAAAACAAAAGCTGGCTCCCTTAATAACTCTTAAGCTCAACCAGCTTTGGGTTGAGGTACCCAAATACCTTGTTGTTTTGGGATGGTTGCCATGAGGCCCTCTGCAGAACAACCTTGGAAAATGAATTAAGCCACAATACATCATGTATTAAAAAGCAAAACTTGTAGTCCTTGCAGCAGATTGCTCCATAGCCACTGCTCAGCCAGCCTCTGTAAGTGGGGTAAGCATACATTTACAAAAGTGGATTAAAAAAAAAATGAAAAAAAGGGTCTTTCCTGGGGGCCCAGGCTAGGCCATGAAGTAAGGAGGGTATGAACTTGCTCTGAAGCTAGGGTGTACTGCAACTACCATGTGTGTGCTCTTCCCTGCAGTAAGCATGAGGTTTCAGCCTGGACAGCAGGTACCTCGGCTCTGGCCTTCACCCATCCCAGCAGCCTGGGGCCTGTGCTTACACCCCAAACACAGACACAGCCCCACAAGCTAACCAGCATGCTGCGGCATCATGCCTTGTCCCAGTAGGCCCTTCTGCAGGACAAATGACTGGCTGCCCAGAAGTGGATGGCTTGTTGTAGCTGATATGCCATCAAAGACTGTCAGGAACGGGGTTCATTGCTTAAATAATAGTGAAACATTATAGTAGCTGCAGCTTGGTCTGAATAGAGGCCCACACCTCTCCATGAGCCTCCCAAATCCGAGGCCATCAGCCACTCATCTGAGAGCTCCTGGAGCTACCCTCCAGGAGATGTTCAGTTGTACCTAAGTGTCCACTTGGTAATGGGGTTGACCTCCACTGAGGGACTGCGAGACCCTAGAGAGGTGACAGGTCCTATATAGAAAGGACAGAGACACAGATCAAGTCCTTTTTCATAAAAGGCCAACTAAAAGATTGGCTGAAAAGACCATCTAGATGTCTTTATGTGTGCCTGTTCAAAGTCTAGCCTACTGAATGGGGATTTATGGGAGCATATGACAGCTAAGCATAGTTGTTTGAGCTCATTGTGGTTCAAGGCTCCCCATTCCTGACATCTAATACGAACTGAACATTGCATGTAGAGGGCCTTATGGGATAGCTACACTGGTTCTGCTGCTCATGAGGGTACTCCTACATCAGAGATACCAACAAGAAGTGTGTAGGTCACCTCCTCTGTCCTGGCATTGCCTAACTGTCAGGCGACAGGAGAAAAAAGATGCTTCTTCCATCTTAATATTTATCTGCTTTTAGATGGGTTTATGGCTCAGCCTAAAACACCTGAAAGGAATTTGATTGTGCACTGTGCACCCTAGTCCTACTGAGCACAACCTAATTTTACAAGTGACACAAAAAGCAGCCTCCTTTCCATGCTCACACAAGATACACACTCAGAATTAAAAATAATAATAATAATAAAACAACACAACAATAGTTCATGTGCTTTCTGCTAACCAAAGAATGCAAATCAATTGGTGCTGGCAGACTATATTCTTCCCTCAGCTCTAGAAAGATCTTCCATGCGGAAGATGCTGTATGTGCCCAATGAATTCTGTCTTCCACAGCATTCTTTTAAATTCTCAGTTGGAAAATAGAATAGATAGTAATGTTACACTGGCCGTTTCCATGTAGTGGTCAACAATCTTCATTGTAGCCACAATACTTAACAGTGCAACTATCCACCAAAGAGAAACCTGAATTGTCTCAAATTCCTGCTGCAGTGTTAAAGTGTGTAAACTGCCGAAGTAGTCAGGAAGTTAATAGATTTGTTTATGGACTAGACAAAGCTTAATTAAATGAGGCAGCTCTGAAGAACAGTAAATCCTCTCTCCTCCTGTCTTTCCCTCCCCCCTTTTTTTTCTTCCCAGAGTATCTTTCTCCTAGTGGCATTCCTCTTCCTAATAATCCCATCACAAATGACAGATATGTTATCAGTCATCACTGGGATTTGACACATTCTTAATACCTGTCACGACAGCTCTGAAGTCTGCATGCTACCCCATTGTATTCCACAGCATTTGCAGGAGGTAATGGACACATCAAATCACAGTCAACGGCTCTGCTTCATTGGACTGCTGAAGGTTAGCCGTATAGAAGCAGATGCTTAAAAAAAGCTAATCTGTGATTATTCGAAATTACACACTGAATAAGTAAATATAAACCATTAACCATTACAAATAGCTTTTGCACTTTCTATGCCTATGTTCATCCCAAGATAGATTGGCCACATTGGCCACATTGTGTGTTATGTGTTATTACATATTTATTGATAAAAATGTTTTTTTACATTTTTTTTAAATCTATAATAGTAACAGTAAAAAAGAGATTAATAAATCACAGTCGCTATTGAAAGGATTAAAGTGTTACGCTAGTAACATGGGAGTGTATTGCTGCATCATCTGTTTTTCCTTATTTTAGTAGAGAATCTGATGCAAAGGTAAAGTGCAAGTCAAGACTAGAGCCAGAGTTAATGTCAGAGATAAACGCTTGAACTTGCACAAAAACAGTGAGACCACAAAGTGTGTCATTCAAAGTAATGTCAATGCTATAAAGGCATGGGTGACACATGAGCACCGAGGAATACAAGTTTCAAAAGTGAGCAGAGCCAGGGGGAGTGAGGAAAGGGACTCAGCATGGGAGAGCTCCGTGACTGGGACACAAAACAGACAGAATGTTTTACCATTGAGAGATAAGGACAAGAAACACCAACAAGCAGGTGTATGAGTCCATTTCTAATGTCAGTTGATTCCTATGGACCTCTGATTTGTTCAAGCTCCCAAAAGAACTGTGATAAATATGGACTCCACAGAACCAAAATCTCTAAACAGATATATTTTCTTTAAAACAAACTCAAATTTTCCTTCCGATGACCCTGGTCATCTATGTGCAGTGCTTTTCAGGCACAAAAGTGAAATATCTTCTTACTGTAACATCTCTTCAGAGATGAACTTAAAGACTTTTTTTAGCTGAGCTGCTGCGAAGCACCATACAGCCAGTCCCTGCCAACAGCATATAAACTGCAAGGCAGCAGTGGGCCTTGCCATTAGTAAATGCAATCACTTCTTGTTCTCAATGCATTTACAGTTTTGCACAAAAGTAAAAAAAAAAAACCAAAACCAGCACAACAAAAACAAAAAACCCACACAGATTAGAGACAATGCAGCCCTGTGCACACAAGTAACTTAAGGCCCTTTCAGCAAGGCAATAAAGCAAAAGCAGAACTGCGAGTAGCATGCTGAAATCAAAAGGAAATGTCTTAGTGACATCAATGAGCTTTGGAGAAGGTCTGGAATCAGTAAGACAGGCAACACATACTCAGCAACCTAAAGAACTGCACATCCTTTGGACAAAATTACCAACCAATATTAAGGAGTCTCAAAAGGTTGTTTGCATTTAGAAGAAATTTATGAGCAGCCTGTTGTTTGTTGATGACGGTGGTTGATTTTTTGTTTGTTTGTTTAAATCCAGTGGAATTTCCCAAGAGCAGATCTTGCACCTGCAAGCACTCAGGGGTCTGGAGTACAGACCTTATGAGGAGCAGCTGAAGGAGCTGGGATTGTTCAGTCTGGAGAAGAGGAGGCTCAGGGGAGACCTTATTGCTCTCTATAACTACCTGAAGGGAGGTTGTAGTGAGCTGGGGGTCAGCCTCTTCTCTCGTGTGACTAGTGATAGGACTAGAGGGAATGGCTTCAAGCTGTGCCAGGGCAGATTCAGGCTGGACGTTAGGAAATACTACTTCTCTGAAAGAGTGGTCAGGCACTGGAATGGGCTGCCCAGGGAGGTGGTGGAGTCACTGTCTCTGGAGGTGTTCAAGGAATGTTTGGACGTTGTGTTGAGGGACATGGTTTAGTGAGAACTATTGGTGATGGGTGGATGGTTGGACTGGGTGATCTTGTGAGTCTTTTCCAACCTTGGTGATTTTGTGATTCTATGATTCAGGTGCAAAGCAATGGCATCTGGGGCAGCAGGGGCTCCAACCCCCAATGCATCTTGGCAGTATGCTAAATCCTGCCCTGTAGTAACAGCATCGATTGAGTATAATCTCACCCAGCCAGTATGAAGTGCTCTTAGAGAAGGCTAAGTTTGTAGCAGTGGGCTTCCTACTATATCAGATATTGCCTGTTCTTCAGCAACCAATGTAAAAACACACCATGAACACACATGGCATCCCATCTTCTGATGTCAACCTTGTGCCAGATCCTGCTCCGGGTCCCGTGTATGCTGCTGGGCTGCACATAGTCGTGGCAGCCCCACCGCGAAGCCTTCCCAACGAATACTGTGATCTGGCCGCACTCCAAGGAGCATTACAGCTTCCCCTGCTGCCTGCGCCCCTGGTTATTCCTTTCATATACACCCTCAGCTGTAAGCAAATCAACATGCCAATCGCTTGGGACACATGGCTTAGCTTATACTTAAGACTTGCCACTCGGGTTTGTGCTTTGGACATTGATTTCTATTGTCTCAGCTATCACTCAACAAAAGGGCATTTAATTGCTGTCTCATTTAGTCTGGGGGGAGGGGGAGAACAACTTTTACCAGCCCTCTGATTGATGGCAGTCATTAGCACCTTCCAGCACAATGCCACTTATTAGAAGCCCCATTTCCATGGGAAGTTCATTGCCACACAAGTGAACTGGAGCTGCGGCTGCACTCTTTAACAACTCCAGACGTGAAATGAGTCTGCAAAAATGCGTATGCCAGCTATCCATTTAAAAGGGGAAACTTTGAAGATTAATGAAGTTTGAAGAAAGCTTCTTGAAAGAAAAAATAGGAAGAAAATTTAGGAGAAAACTCACTGTTTCTGTTTCTCTTCTCGAGCACCACCATGTAGTTACTTAAACAGTTGTAAGACAGCACCCAACTGGATCTATACTGAGGTACGCACAGCTAACGCAAGGAAGCACTCAATATCCCCACACATCAAAGTTTATAATTGCGCAGCATGAAAGGCAGTGCTGAAGAATTCCATAAACTATTTTGCCCCTTATACGAGCATTTTCTATTTCCTTTGTGATGGAGGAATGAAGAAAATTAATATCCACATTCAATATCCTACATGTTCTGTAGAGCAATGAGCCACACACACAGTGTTCTAGCCAAACTGCTGACCGTGGACTTTTAGTACTCAGTTCATTTTATTAAAAAGCGCAGGGATGCTAATCTTCCTTTCAAAGGAACAGACCTCAAGAAACAGCCAGATCAGTGAAGGCTTCTTGAAAAGGAAATACCACCTTTTATCAGTCCAGTTGTGAGGAACTTGCAGTAATTTCAGTAAAAGTCTAATGTCTACTTTGAAAATTATAATGATGCGAGTTATCAAAACGTTTAATCATCTCAGAATCTAAGACCAAGCCCATTTTGAACATCAAACCTCCCAGCCATACAAACACGCCGTGTATTATCAGACACGCCTTTGTGCAGTTTTGGAAGCCTTTTCCATCGGGGAGGCAGCTCGCTAAGGCTGACTGCAGGGAGCCGATGCGTGGCCAAACACACGCCTCAGTTGTGGGAGCACTCACCCCAGCCTAGCACAGAGGCCTTTGCAGCCGTATCGCCTACAGCCACAGAAAAGTTCTCCTGGCTACTCTCAGACCATATCCTGTGTTATTCACATAATTGATTTAAAATTTCATTGGAAAATTACAAAAACTGCTCTGCTATTATTCCCTTTTAGCAGGTCCACCCATCCTCCGCAGGACGTTCCTCAGTGATACTCGTCTTCCCTCATGCATATTTCTAAATGAGCTTAAATAGCTATTTTCATGCTTTCCCCTACATTTTGAAAAATCATGGTTTTAGGTAGATAAATGAATGCGCGTAGGAGGGAATATTTTTTTTGTTTTAAAACAGCTGTCTTCATTGTTATTCATTTTGCAGCTCACACGCATGTAAAGCCGTATTTTGATCCCTCCCTTTCCCAATAGTTTCCAAGCGAAAGTAAAAACTTCATACAAAGAAGCATGTAAAAAACAAAAACCAAAGAACAAAAACTACTCCCAAACTGGCATGCAGCCAGTTGCCAGCTAAATGATATTATACACTCGCTTTTCTTAACAAGGCTCTTTGCAAATTTTATTTTCCTCTCCCATTGTTTTGTTTCTCTTCAGTGTCAGACAGGAGACACGTGTTTCTCTTTCTGTAAAGGCTAAGTGCTACCTTCCCAAAAGTATAGTCCGTGGATAATTATTACCAGTAGTGAAAGGCTGACGTTTCAGCTGCAAAGGCAATTCCAGAGAAATGCTTCACTTTTCCCTCCAACCTCATTCCAGACTGGAAGGAACACTCCAGCAGCACTTCCAGGAATGTCACCAGTACCCAACAAGCAGTCTAAATGGTTTTAAACTGATTAGCAGCTAAAGAACAGACCAAGGACCATGTTTGAGTAACCCCTCTGTCAATCTTCACTTCAGGTCTCTTTGGATGCTTAAGTTTAAAGAAAATTCTTAGCTGGACAAAGGGGTTTTACAGGCCAGTTTCTGAGAATCCCGTCAAGCCAGCAGAGGCTAATCAATGTGAACAGGTTCTGGAAAAGAACTGGATCGAATCTCTCTGATTGTCCACAGAGATGCAGTCAAACCTGAACACCTTCGAGATTCAGTTTAATCACACATCTGCTCAGTGTCCCAGTGGGAGACTCAAAACCTAAGTGCAAAATTAGGGCAAGCAATAGCACAGCAGTCAGCCAGAGCATCTTGCTGGCAGCGGCACAAACCTGCTCTCCTAGCAAGCATACCAGCTATAAATAGGTTTATAAATACAGAACCTCTGCCAAGCTGTTCCTTCTTTCTTTTCTTTTTCCCTTGCTTCTCATTTTTTTTGCGAAACATTAATGCCTCCTGCAAGATTGCCTCCTAAAAGTTTTATCTCCATTAATAGTAATAAACATTTATTATATGCTTCAGCAACATTTGAAAGTTTTGAAGAATAACAACAAATTTGCTGAGAAAAACAGAACAATAATATCCCATTTAAAAAAGCCAAGTGTATTAAAAAAAGAAAAAGCAAGCTTACCTGAAAAAATTCACATTAGAATTATGAGTGCACACCCCGCTTGGGAAAGAAGAGCTGACTTCTGCTGGGTCTTCAAGAGGGATGCAGTGGTGTCTAGGTTTAATCGTGTCCAGCTGTGCTCCGAAGGTACCAGGCCAGCCCCAGACCTGAGCCCTGTGCTGTCACTGTTGGTCTTCTCAACTGGAAGAACAGAAAATGATCTTAGCATGCAGGAATGATGCAATGCTTCACCTTCAAGACTTCAAGATGGACATTCGCACTGACTGCTAGAGATTCAGTACAGCCTTACACAAAGGGAAAACCATTAACACTGCTGTTGTCAATAAGCACGGCTCTCACTTGGCCTTTCCCAAGCACAGGTTCCCTCTCAAGACATCTTGGGAAAATGTAAAGCCCTTGAAAATTATTTACAAAGCATTCTAGCTCTCCCTTGGAAGGGTCACGTTTCTTGAAGATAATGATAAGTCCACAATAAACTTACTTAGACATCATCTCTGGCAAGAACACTTTATGATAAGAATTTGACTTTGAGCTGTCAATGCTTGGCTGACCAAATAAACCAGTGCTAATTTCAAACAGAGGCATTAAACAAAGACTTAAATTACCTTGTACTTTCATCTACTATCATTCTCTTGTGTTCCTTTTTTTCCCTTTTCCCTCTCAACCCCTACATAGTTCACCATCCATTTTCAAGGATGGATGCCTAAATGAAGCCCTTTATTAAGGCTCAATTTTCAAAAGCAATGTCACCTTGCAGTTTCCTTTCACTTCAGAAATTAAATTCTAGGAGCATATTCTTGAAAAGCCTACATCTATACTTATTTCAACTTTCTGGGGAATAATTGAGTATGGAAAGTAAGACTTAGCCTGATGAAAATTTTATTTCCATTTAAAAATAAAGGGGAATGCATAGAAAAGAACTTTTTCCCCTGTCTCCCTCCTTTTTTCTCTTCTGAAAGGTGAAGACAAAGGAGACACATTACAATTCCAATTTTTCTCTATCAAAAATCTCACTCACCACCATGTACTTAAGTTTTCAGTATATGGAGCAGGCTGCCAAATATGTGCTATGTTCTTAGCAACCTGATCTCGTGGGCCCTGCTCTGAGAAGGGTGTTGGACTGTATGTCCTCCAGTAGGCCCTTCCAATCTAAGTTATCCTGTGATTTTTTTCTGAATGACTTGTTTTGACAGTCCAATTCCATGAGAATTTTACATATGAAATCTCTTCAGAAGGTATTTTTTATCTTAGATTAACAGAAGTATCTTCTCACGTGTCATAAACTCAAAGGCTTTTAACATGTTTAGAGAAAACTAACACTATAAGAAAACTAAGAGAACAGATCCTAGGCCCTTATTGGGCAATGCTGAGGAAGAGCCTGGGGGAAAAATGTCCTAATATTTACTGTAGAAGACCTGCCATGTTCACAGTTATACATTTTCTATCTATCTGTGATTCTGAAGTCAGGATACTGTTTTTAAAATCATCTCAAGCCCCAGTGTCACCTACAGCTGTCGCAGCCATTTACAGAGAAGGAGTGGGATCGCACACCTCACACCTCTCCCTGCCTGTGGTTCCCCAGAAACTGGGGTCACCCAGCCCACAGCTCCTGCACCTCTGCCTGACTCATGGTGACCTACACAGGCTGAACCATGGAACTGGTTGGCAGGCTTACAGAGAAGCAAAGAGCTGACTTTTCAAAGAGACCCACAGAAGACAACTTGCTCATGACTTTTTTCCCCCAAATCCTTAATCATAGCATTTTGAATAATGCAAGATCCAAGACATGTAGTACAATGAGTTCAATTTCTCTGTGTACCTGCTCTCATCAGAGAGGAATAAAGACATAAATTAAAAGATAGGCTATCCAGGGAATAAAGTTCAGGAATTCCAGCCCTCAGACATCATAAAGACAAGACATTAAAATATAAAATGAGTGCACTTTTTCTACCATTAAGGTGGAAGAATGCCACAGAGGAAGTTCTCCTCAAGTCCAGCCTAATTTGCGTTGCTCTTCAAAGCTTAATACTCATCATCTCTATCTTCCTCTCCGTTTTCTTTCAGGAACTTCAGATACTTCCCCTCCTAGTCCCGGCACTGGGCACATGGGCCATCCAACTCCACCACTGCTGTTGGAACCACTGAGGCAAGAAAGGTTGAACACCCTCAACACACCGCTAGAGTGGGACTACCCAGGAGGTAGATGCACATCCTTTCTTCCTTCATTTTTCAAAAATCACAGGCACAATACAGCACATTTGCAGCTTTATTCTAATAACATGATTTCAGAGAAAAACATCATCACCTGTTTTAAAGCTGAGCCTTTGCCTCAGAGTCTGAAAAGAACTGTTGTTTGAAACGGAGAATTTTTTCTTCAAGACCCTCCCTGTCATTTGCCTTGAAGCTCATTTTACTAGTGAGAGCAGTTGAGGTGCTAACTCAAATTTAGCAATCCTGAGGACAGCTGTATGTGACACACAGCTGGCATGTAGGTCTGCGGCAAGGATGCAGGTCAAGTCACATCAGTGGGACTCCCAAGAACATGGAGTACCTCAGAGCGCATGGGACAGACACCAGCTCACAGGCTGACCCTCAGCAGCAGAGAAGAAGCTTTGCTCACTCCTCTGCAAAGGGGACAGACCAGGCTGCTCACATCTTCCAGGCTTACCCAGAAGATCATGAAGAATACAGCATTATTATTTTTTTGTGTCCAATGCCATTTTTCAAATAAATTTAGGGGAATAAGCACCATTACACTTATAATCCACAATCACCTGCCAGTGACTGCAGCGTGCCCTAAAGCATGTCTCAGCTATTATTCTAGCTGGCTAGATGAAGGTCACTGACACTGCTAACACCTCTGACATTTTATAATCAATTGCCAGCATTTACAGAGGAGAAAATATCCCTGGCACTGAGCACACTTGGAAAGAAAGAAACTCTTCTCAATTAATCTTAAGCTTGCTCTCTCTGATAGCCAAAACATGAAACGACGATGCAACCTAGCCAGCCAAATATTAGTGAGATTGGTTTCTGGCATCCAATGCCATATTCTGTTTGTATATAAACAACTGCAGTTTATCTGCCTCTTTAAAATAACTGCAATATGAATCATCATAAGGATAGCAGCAAAGAAACAGTCAAATACTTGTAATTGGAGAAAATACCATTTAATTCTCAAAGCAACTGACTACAAATACCAGACAAGCCAGCACTGAACACCTACTGGAGCATTCTCATACCTTGTGTGGCCACTCTTGGAAGATATGCTGACCTTTATGAAGCCCTCTGCTGCTAGAAAAGTCTGACATTGCATATTCATCCAGTGCCTGCTTTCATCTCGAGGACAGGAACAGATTCCTGCCCTTTAAATTATCCATGATTTTTAGATGTTATATTTCCCCCCTTAGAAGTGAGGATGGAGGACTTAGGAAGAGAGATTTTAAAACAATACTTTGTAAACAGTTCACAAGTCCCCTTTGATTTATAAGCTGCCAAAGTGTTGGATGAGTTCAGCAGCTGGGAAGCCTGAGATTTGACAGCTCTGCCCTTACTCCGTGGTACAAAG
Source organism: Pavo muticus (assembly GCA_016647715.1). Lineage (NCBI taxonomy): Eukaryota > Metazoa > Chordata > Aves > Galliformes > Phasianidae > Pavo > Pavo muticus. The sequence continues at coordinate 390,495 of JACDJE010000434.1, forward strand.
TGGTTCAAAGGAATCACTTTGAATTAATGCAGAGCCTCACAGAACATGGAGCTCTCCAACTGAAGACTTCTTAAAGACCACTGTTTCCGTTGAAATTCTTGCTTCTGAGAGTCCTTCTAGTGCTCCAGCTCCTAATACAAGCCATCACTCAGCTCTTGCTATTCACAGGAGCTAGTTGCCTTATGGGATAATGTTTGTGTCAAATACAATCGCTAAAGGCACTCCAATTTACACTAATAATTGTCATTAGGAAAAGAAAAAAATGGCTGCATTTTTGTCAGAAAAGAACCGTTTCCCAATGTTTAGCATAGGCTGGATAATGGTCACAGGCAGCATCTTGGCTCAGCGGGAAGCACTGGTAGGTGGTAAATGAGAGTGCTGCAGAGGGGACAGATATTTTTCAAGCGGGGGAGAGGGAAGAGTGTCTGCCGAAGGAGGCACCCTGACGGCACGAGATTTATGCATCCGCCCTCATGTCAGTCAGGGAGGAGGGAATCATTATGCAGGGCCAGCTGCAGGGGTGTGCGCTGCTGTCTGGAGAAATTAGAAGTCTAGCAATGAAAGATAAAGAAGGGAGAAATGACAGAGTGAATGAAAACCCCATGATAAACCCATTTAGGCTCTCTTCTCCCTAGGATGAAAGATGAAGTGTAATCGTTTTGGCATATATCTTGGCCGAGACTCAAACAAATATGCCTAAATATACACACGTGCACATCCCAGAGATGTGCACTGCCATTGTCCACCAAGATGACCAGTAACTTCAGAGAGTACTAAGCAGGACTCCTTCTTCTGCATGGTGAGTTATATTTTGGGGAAAGATCTGAGCATGCGAAAACACTTTTGATTCAAGGAAGTATCATCTGCTGCCGAATGCCTTCTTTGTTTAAATACCTTGGAAGCAATCCTTCCATTTGAATACCTCAGGGTAGTGGCAGAGGAAAGGGAGAGGAGAGATGACAGAAACACAAGACATTGAAAAGCAACGGAGCTCAAGCTTTGTTGTTTGGCTTAGAAGTTACCAATTTCATGTGGCATTCCTGGGCTGAAGAGAATTTGTGTCTGAGTCAGGCAGTTCTGCATAACTTCTCGTCCTATTTAAGACAGAGTTTCTTTTTCTCCCTCATCAGTACAGTCAAAGAAACAAAATACACAGAATATTTCTTCATTATGCTTGTTAATAAAAACAGTGTTGAGTTAGGCTCTCGAGTCTTACTGGTATCAGCTAGCAAAGGAATAGTGAAAGAGCGAGCAAGAAAAACAATGGTCGTGAAAGCCCCTGGTTAAAATTCCACCCCTCAACCTACCAGGGGATGTGTTTGGTAATTTTTCCTTCTGCCTGTCTTGATCATTACTAAAGCCTCAGGGCCTGTGAAATTCTTCCAAGAATGCTAATGCCCTGCGAGAAGCAAAACAGTATGAAAAGGGAACTGTTCGATGAACATCTTCCTGAGGCAGAAGGGAGGGAGGATGCACTCTGATATCTTATTTTCAAGTTACATACACTGACCAATGGTATTAGCCAGGTTCTTTACCAAGAACAGAAGAAATAAATTTTGCCCAGCATGCCAACACCGTGACTTATACCATTGTCTGTCCTTCAGTATAAAATCCATGAACAGTTTTATAAGAATGTTTTGTTCACATACAAGCATGAGAATTAGAGAAAACAAAACAATTCTACAGTAGAAGTCTTCCTTTCCACAACGTATATATATACTCAGAAATGTGGGTATTTGCTTTTCTTTTAAAATACTTAGAAAAAAATCCCCTCTTGTTTTTTTTTCCTTGTACAAGGCAGCTTTTTTGCAATATTCTTCCTGGCTGTGTGATCTATCAAAAGTTAAAGAGGATTATGCTATCAGATTTCAGATTAACTGCTGACCACATTTGTGACTACCTGCCATGTTACACAATCACTTACACCTGTACTCTGTGAGTCCAGCAGCTTAAAACACCCAACCTTCAGAGAAGTAATTCCACTCCCAGATCCATAGCTGGGGAATTGAGACATTGAGTCGTGGGGTACAAAAGTGGAAACATGGCCTTCTGATGAATTAAAACAAATGGAAATCACACACATGTAGGCTGAGGAAACATAACTCTGAAAGCCAGTGTTTGATCAATGTTATATGAAAAAGCAAAAGAATAAAACGGATTTTTACAGTGAACTACGAAACTAAAACTGCAAAATTCTTAAACCACAAAACCGTGTAATTGTCAAAGCATAAACAATACTTCTTACAGTAAGGCAGTTATGTTTCACACTTTTTCTAAGGAAAGTAAGGATAGGCAAAGGTGTAATATTAATATCAATTCAGGAAATATGTTCCATAGTAAGATATCAAATATATTATGAAAGGAGAGAAAAGGAACATGGTTATTTATCTGGCTTGAAAATAGCACAGTGTCAAGTTAATTTAAAATTCAATTTCAGTTTAAAGCATTACAAGGAAGAGAGAACTCTATGTATCATAGGTTGTAAATTGAAATCCTAGCCAGGCTTTTGTCTGCCAACTAGTTGTGTATCAGCTATAAAACCAGATTGTGGGCGCTTCTTTCAGAAGATTGGGCTGCAAGGCTCTTGTAAACCACATTCAGAGAAGTTTGTCATTTACTGTTTCCAAAGGCATTTTATTTAAAGTTTCTCATATTCAGTTACTTAACTGAAAACTGCTTTTACAATAACCCTGAGGTAACTTGCACAACGTGAAGCGCAGCACAGAAAAGCATGCAGGGCCCTACCCTTTAGGGGGAACCAGGAGGATCTCATAGGCATTCGCACAAAACCAAATAAGCAAGAGCAATTTGTGAGCAAAAGCAGCTTTTAGCAGGGCACAAAAAAAAGGAGTGAGCAAAGGAGGAATCCTGTGTTCCCGCAGCCCCTCTCCAGCCCAGAAGCCTATGCGAGATGCACTGGCCCACCAAGCCAGAAGTGCACGCTCTGCTCCTTGGCCAATGACCCAACTGGCCCTCAGACAACACCAGTCATGGAAAGGCAATGCAGAGGCTGTGACGACGACAAAAATGCATGTATACCCCTGACCTCTGCTCCTCCAAAAGGAATGCAAAGAAAAGTGGCCTTTTACAGCAGCTGTGGCTGTTTTTATTTAGTCTCATAGGCCTTCAATCTCACTGTACAAACACGTTGTGAAATCTCCAAAGCTAGCTGAGGGAACAGACAACACCTTGGAAGGGTTTGTTTTTGGTAAAGTAGAATGTAAGGTGTACACAAACCGGTACTCCAGAAAGGCACTGAAATTTACCTCCACTGACACATCCACAGCTGGGAACAGTGGGAGCAGCTTTTTCACACTCACCTCACTCACTGCCATTTTGGAGATATGGGGAAAACACATTGGTGATGATAGAAAAGTGTTTTTTGATTTCAATAATGTCTTTTATTCTGCCTTTGCAAACTACATAATTCTGCGTTTGTTTAAGAACACTCATTACATATAATTACATTTGCATTTTTCATAAAACAATAATTTCCAAAAATTGTGGAGGCTTAAAAAAGCAAAGGAGTGAGGAATTTGATGGGGTGCGAGATGGAAGAGAGTTATTTTCCTCTCCTTTTTAAAGAAATACATCTAGGCTTCCTCCTTCTCCCACAGCTGAGTTTGAGACTGTAGGTACGCTCCCCAGTCTGCTTCTCACTTATACCCTCACCACTGGAATGATTTATTCACATTTTCACCTTACTATGCATTTTTGGACCTACAGCTCTGAGGTGGTTTTTTATACACTTTCCTTTTCACTGGCACTTACTCTGGAAACTGCCACCACTGCACCAATATTTATACATGTGGTGATACAAAAATATGCCATTTCCTCTGATGTGCAGGATATTTAGCAGTGATAAGAAATCCTACATCATCATTATACAGTGGTATAATCAAAAGCTTTAAGTCTGAAATACTCATTCAGTGTCCCTTGCAGAATGGCCAAAACAAGCCCCAGCGTTGCTTAAATTTCTGCAGAAATTAGGAAATGTGAAAAAAAAAAAATCACCAAAACTACCCAAATTTAAAACTGCATTTGTTACGAGGAAAATCGGAACACAGCACAGGGACACTGCACACAAGAGCATACAGTGCTTGCTTTTTTTCTATGCTAGCCACTATGCAGCATGTGACTCTCCATTCTAATGCTATTTTATTAAAACATTTTTGGTAGCCAGATGTTGTGCAACACAAATCAGAATGAGCTGAAGCTGAAAATGCCAGCTACTCCTAGATATGATCAAGGGACTAAACCAGCCCCAGTCAGGGATGCCCCTCATGTGATGGTGGGAGCTTTCTGCAGAGGAGGCTTCAGTCTCTTTTGAGCTTGATGGAGGTTGGGAATTAGAGCTTTACTGGGCTCTGTACAAGCTCTTTGATACCATCTGATCACAAGATGGGCCCAAACATCCCACAAAGATGAGCAGAGATGATCTGACACAGACACAAAACATTATGAAAAGGCTTGCCCTACAAAAAAGGTTGGGTAATATGATGAAATGCTGGATCAAACACCAGCCTACAGCACATGTAAAAGAAAGCAATAGCTCAGCAGAGGAGTGCCAGCAGACTAAGACTTAGCATTTTCAGTCCTTTCATCATTAAAAACTAAACAGATTGTTTTTGTTTTAAAATGATTTCAAATGTTCTTTTTAACTTTTGGTTTGCACACAAATAATAAAGAAACTTCATATGTTCCAATATTGTGCTAAAAAAGTGTTTAAAGTTTTCTACAAATTGGAATTACTTCAGAAAAAAAAAAAAGATATATATAAAAAAAACCCCAAAAATATATAATCAAGTTCTTTGAAGTCACTTTCTGCTCTACTCACACTTTCATACTAATTGGTGAGTTTCTCATTTCATCTTCTCAGGCACAGATAATTTCTAAGTGATTGAGATTTAGAATGCACTATTTTAATACTGATGGTGTACTTAAATGAGGTCAGATTTTAATAAAATTCTAGGCATTCACGATAGAGAAAGGCTTACACTTGGGGGTGTATTTTTACCAAAAAAAAAAAAAAAGGTAGGCCGCTGTATCATAAAATGAGTCAACTCAGATAATTATGTAATCACTATTCATGACAATCCCACTACTAAGTGTCATGAAAAAACACCAAAAATACATAAACCCTCAATACTAACATGAAAAGCCTTGCAGGTACATTATTTCCTCATTCTTAGCATATATGCAAAACCCTCAGTAAACAGACACGTTACGGAGTGTTAACACAGGTAATTTGGGATTAACTGAATCAATTCTAATTTGGCCAGTAAACACCTTGACCACTTCCAAACTTGATCATTTTCCAAAATAACAGCAATTAAACCTCAGTAAATTCAACAAGGAGAAGTGCAAAGTCCTGCATCTGGAAACGAACAATTCCAAGCATCAGGACATGCTTGGGACCACCTAGAAAGCAACTCTGCAGAAAAGGGGGGCTTGGTGGACAGCTAGTTGAACATGAGCCAGTAGTGTGCCCTTGCTACAAAAAAAGAGCTGATAGTATCCTGTGCTCTATTAAGCAAAGCACTACCATCAGGTTGAAGAGAGATCTTTCTCCTCTATTCAGCACTAGTGAGGTCACTCCTAGAGTACTGTGTCCAGTTCTGGACACTCCAAGACAAAAGAGACATGGACATCCTGGAGAGAGTCCAATGTAGGGCCAGAAGAGGATGATGGGACTGGAGCAGATCTCCTCTGAGGAAAGGCTGAACGAGCTGGGCATGTTCAGCCTAGAGAAGAGGAGAATCGGGGAGATCTTATCAATGTCTATGAAGGCTTAAAGGGAAAGTACAAAGAAGACAGAGCCAGCAGTGCCCAATGCCAGGACAAGAGGCAATGTGCACAAACTGGAACACAAGAGGTGTCATCTGAACATCAGGAAGCTCTTCTGTGGTGTCCAGGTGATGGAGCACAGGTTGCCCAGAAGCTGTGGAGTCTCCTCCACGGAGATCTTCAAATGCCTGGATGTGGGCCTGGGCACCTTGCTCTGGGTGTCCCTGCTGGAGCAGGGGTTGGACAAACAGACCCAGAGGTCCATGCAAACCTCAGCCATTCTGTGAATGCAGCAGCCATGTTAGGACTAACAATCTAATTTTAGGATTAACATTTTAAAATCTGTATCTTGCCTCTGAAATACATAACGATGAAAAAAATAATTTATGATTACAAGTGCATTGGTGCTAATACCTGCACAAATGTTGCAACAGACCTTTTTCAGTAGAGAATTATTTGCAGAGCTAGTTTAAGGTTGCAAATAAGACTATACTATGTACAGAGGTTAGACTTTAAACAGCTTAGCAATGGCCTAGAGATGTAATCTTTTAGAAGTATAGTAGCTTCAGCCTTGCGCTGACCTTCCCACAGAAATGCAATCAATTAATATTCGAGTTTTAGTTGTACCCGAACCACTTCTTCAATACTTGCAAGTGCCACAATAATTTCCAGCTCTTTTTAAGCAGCTAACAACATGAAAAATTTAAACAGGTGAGAATGCTTTATTCCTTTGCCATTCCTGAGTGCACTATGACTGCTGTTGCTGTGTGCCTTCCTCCTTCACTTGGGCCCTGTCCAGGTCCCCCTCTCTGGGAGGTATCCCTGACCCACATTTGAAGGAGGACTTTGTGGCGGGCTTCTGTGGTTTATGCAAAGAGCTGAGATCACCTGCAGCTCTGATCTCTCCATGTTAAGGACAGAGCCTGTGATGAGTGAGGCCTCAGTGTAAAGCACTGTTTGTTCAAAACAGAAACAATGCAAAGGAAAGTCCAAATGCAACAAGCAGTTAATACATCTGTATGGCTCACGAGGAGTCATATGCCTTCTGCATGAAAGTCTTGAAAGGGTTTCTCTGCTTGCTCAACTGTGAATTGGGATTGTGTCTCAGAGCAGTCATTTGCTGCTGTTTGAAGTGCTAGGTCTTTCCACATCTTAAATGAGGGCAGAATATATCCTCCATAGGAAAAAGTGTTTTCAGAACCTACAGAAAGTGTTTTACCACCTCACCTAGTCAGCCTGGAGCACAAAGTTCAGGAAAGCCCAGAGAAACAGATGCAAGTGCAACCTGCCAGCACTTCAGGAGCTGATGATGCTGTGACTCCATAGCATCTGATGTTGTCCATATTGATTGTGCCTGTTACCCTGAGTGACGGGACCTGTATCCTACACCTCTAACTCACCTGTTCCTGCAAGACTGAAACATAAATTCAGATGGATTTTTGTACGTTCCTATTGGTCTCCCAGTTATGTTCCATAGATTCAACTGAGAAGTTAGTTGATGCACTACTTCAATCTCAATTTTCTCATAAATATTATGCAAGGGGATCATAGAAGAAAACCTATTAAATTCTCAGAACTGCACTACAAGTCAGTCTGAAGAGAAGGTGTCCACCTCTTGCCAATGTATTAACCAGCTCATGAACACTGCATGTCCAGCAAAGAAACTCTTGCTTAAGGCAAAGCATTACTGCCAGGGTACAAACATGTCATGACTGCACATTATTACACTCCTTCAAACATAGCCTCACCTAATCTTGTGCTGAAATCTATTAGCTTTGGTTAGAGAATAAATATTATTGTAATGAATAAATAAATATCCTCCAAATAAATAAGAAAGAGATGCTTTTGCCTTTCCCAGGAAACAATTACAGGGAACTTGCGTGCAGACAGCATGGCCATCCCTTGCTGCAGAACACATCACTGTCACAGCATATGACTCTCGTGTAATACTGCATTAGGAGACAGAAAGTCAAATAATCTCTTTTGCTTTGATGAAAGCATGAGGAAGTGGACTCAGATAAAAGCAGGGAGTAATCAGTTTAAACAGCTTGGGTCCAAAGTTGAAATTAAACAAAATCAATAACAAATACAAGCTTGCTGCTGGAAAGTCTGCTTTGAGCACGGCGTAAAAAAGAGATGAAATATGCCTACAAAAATATTTCATGCCATAATATCCTATACGAGAAGGGAGTACAGATCTTCCACTGCTTTAATTACATGTGTTTATTTATTTAGTTATGCCTCTATACAATTTCCAGTGTTTGCCAGTAATGATGCAGTTAAAGAAGCTTTTGGGTAACCGAGAGATAATGATATTAGAGTAAATTAAGATTTATTAGAAGAACAAAGAAAGAAAACAGATAATGAAAGCCCTCATCTGTTTCCACTATTTAGCTCCAATCTTTGGTGGCACAGTTCTGGTGCATATCTATTCAGGTCAGGTTTTTAGCTCAGCTACTGATGTGTGCAGAGGTAGCACAGAAATGCTTGCATCTATGCTGTCACAAAATGGTTTTTAAAGAACTGGCTACGCATGCTTTGGGGAAGACACGGTTCAACAAGTCTTTTGTGCATTTTTGAAGGAAGGAAAAAATATGCAACTTCTGTTTACTTGGTAGGAGTAATAATACCTTCCCGCTCCCATGGAAGATTCGGTGCACATATCTATAAAGAAGACAAAAGAAATGTTGACAGAACAAGTTAATATTGCATCTACATTTGGATCGCTGTAACACATCCTTCCTATACCTCAGTAGTCAAAGGGGTGAAAGTAGCTGCAAGGAGAGCAAACAATTGGTGTTTTACAGATAAATGTATTCAGGAAAGAAAGCAAAGCCTAAAACAATAATTGCAAGCTTCTGAGAAAAGACATGAGATGTTCATGGACATTTTCTACATGGACAGCCTGTGAAATCCTTCCTGGTAGCCTCCCTCTTCCTGAAGTAGAATCAAAACAACAACACTTTTTGAAAATATTTTTCGTAGAGAAAAGACCAGCACCACTAAATACGGTGCACAGTGAAGGCAGGCAAATTGAAGCATAGCAGCACTATTTACAGCACCTAGGAACACTGAGTTCACTATGTTTTTTAAAAAATGCAAAACGATTGCAATCCTAACAACAAGAAATATGTAGCACAAATCACCAACTTGATAACCTACTTCATTCTAAATCTCAAGTGAAGATAGCTTTGCAGATTTTTACTGCTCTTGTCAGCAGCCAGTGAGGATGCTCCTCCTACAATTGAACTCTTGTACAGGCCAAAATTTTCCAGAAGGAAGCAGGATGATGACAACATGTAGGCTGGCCAAAATAAATAGTTTCTGATTCATTAAGTAGAAGACCGTTAATGGTATTTATATACTTTGTAGCAATAAAACATATAAGCTTCACATTCCTTGTATAGTGTTTGGTCTTCCTAAAAATTCGGAAAGGGACAGCTGAGCAGCAGCCCTGCAAGCACAGCGACTTGTGGTCTGGTAGGCCTATTTGTCACTGAGATCCAACCACTTGGATAAAACACGACAGCCCCTTGGCCGAGGGTTTAAGCAACCTTTAACAATGAGCAAGCCCTCATGTTTCTCGGGAAGGCTTCAGCCTCAACAAGAAACAATTGCATCATGCCCTCCTAATTACTTCAGCGAGAGCTGGGATCTCTCTGCAAGCATTTCAGAACATTCTGTAATTTGGAAAATTAAGGTGTTTCATGATCTTCCCCAGTCTTGACAGCAGAATTTTCTGCAGAGCTTATTTGAATTTGTTAAAGAGAGAAATAAAAGGCATACAAAAATTATGGATATACCAAACATAAACTTTCAGATGTAGCATTGGTCTGCCATGTATGGCTTTCAAAAATGGCAGCAGTATATTCCTGCTGCACTATTTTCCCCTGAAAGTCCATCTAACTTCGTTTCCATGAAAAGCAGATTTGTTATTTTCCCTCAGTAAGTAGCACCACAATTATTCTTGCCTCCTTGTAAAAATGAGCAATCTCCGCAGAAGATGATCTATAAAGTTTCCTAACTTTCCTGGGAGGAATATTATTTTATTGTTCAATTTGGTTTCTCAATAACTCGTATCTCTGTCTTCGGTAGTGAAGTACAGTGAGCTCTGATCAAACATTTTAACATTGGGGAAAACAAAACTGTGTTTTATAGGGAACACATACATATAAGGACACAGACACACTACATGATTATGAGAAAAGGCTGCAGTTTCTTGTATTTATATGTATTTCTTTATAATATACGTATTTTTCCTTAGTTTATGCACAGGTGTGCTATTGATATGCTAGTGCTTACAGTGGTACCTCACTGAGCTGTATCTCTTTTTCACTGTATATGCATTCCTGGAATGCAGTTAGTTACAAGGACAGGCGAACATCTAAGACACCAGCACATAGCTCTCATCTTTCAGGCTAGGCATATATCGCTGGGTAATTTCATGTCAAAATGTAATAGTAAGCTCTATACACTAATTCACTATAAACTGAGGTTGGCCAGCATTTATGATAGAGCCCGGTTGTAACATAAACTGCAGTTGGTGGCTGTTTAGGTCTTCCCACTGAGTGGCAAGGAGAAGCAGCCCAGCAGCAGATGTCCTCTTGACAGACCCCACTGTGGGCTGCAGTTCCAGCACAGAGTCAAAACCTCTCCTCCTCCTCTTGCCCAGCTGCATCCACATGGGTTGGGCAGCCCAAGCCTTCTGTAGGTGGCTGGAGTCTGAATGTCCGAGAAAAACAATGGCAAAAAGCACAGAAGCGTGTTTGCAACTGTCTGCTGCTATCTGTGTATCTCTGCAACAATGTAATCCTGCTCCCAGGCCACTATCTTGAGGACTTTGCCGTTCTCTGGCATTCACTGCAAGGTTTTCATTCCACTTCTGTTCACAATGCACTTTCCAGGAAGCATTTGCTTACTTAACTCCCTAAAAAGATATTGCATATCTATTTTGCAAGTTGCAAACGACCTTCCTCTCATTTACAGCCCAATTCCATAGCAAGCTCTGAGTGAGTGGACTGTGCTTGGCCCATAGGGAGGCTCCTCTTAGGCAGCTGCGCTTATTTCATTATAAGCTGCAATGCAATACAATCCTACAGCACTAAGGTAAAAGCACAACCAACTCATAAAGACACTTGAAGACTTCAATCCAATTCCTTGTCATGAGAGACTTTCGGCAGTTAAACTATCCATCTTCATCACCATAATTCAACAGAAGGCTTCTTGTTACACAACAGTATGAAAACAAAGTCACAAGTAATTAACATTTAGGGGGATATGTGAATATAAGAACTGGCAGATCAAGCACAGCATTATTTGTTCAACCGATGCCTTGAAATCAGTATTCTTGTGGTCAGAAGCAATTTGACTCATCTCAACCTCTACTTTTGTTGAATTTCTCTTTTGGTTTCTCTGTCAGGACTGTGGGGCAAGCAGGAAATTCATTTGTTCCCCCAGGGAGAGCACAAAGCGCAGCAGCTCTTTGGTGGCATACAAGAGGCAACTTAGGCCATTTTTTTTCTTGCAGTCTCAGGTCAGACCCATGGGTCACTCTGTGTACATGGGATTTTAAGTGGAGGTCAGCAGCCTGTCTGTTGCATGTAATTAAATTTGTTTTACAAGCTTATCTAGGCAGTAAGTAATGAAATATCGCTTCTCTCAGGATGAGATTTTCATTGTTCTGAGTTGCCTGACAATAGCGTTTTTCTCAATCATTGTTATCAAGCAAATGTGAAATTTCGGAAGAGCTACAGTTGGTAAATCTACAAGAACTGCAAAGGACCTTGCAGGGTCCAACTACCAACAGCCTTAATGATCATAATAATTAACTTAGGCATTCCTTAATGCCACTTCCCAATCTGTATGCAGATTTTTCTCAGCTTGTTAACAATAGGAATGTTAAAACACAGACAGGGAACATTCTATCTTTGTTCTTATGCTAGTCAAGATACATCCACGGGAAGATGTGAACAACAGTTTTAAATTCAAATCCTTTTTTTTTTCAAGTCAGAGATACATCAAAATCACCTTAGGAATATCTGTAGATACTTCCCTAATTTAGAAAGCTCATTAATCAAATGAAAGGATTACACAACCTTAATCCAAGTATTATTTTAAATTATTTTTACTGTTTCACAATACTGAAGCATACTGTATTCACAAGAATTTAAGCACTCCCTGAATGAGCCATTATGAATCAAATTTTCCAAATGAGGGACAAACCCATTTTCAGAATCTGAAATTTTGCATACAGGCTTAAGAAGTATGTGCCTGTTGTACACTTGTACAACTGCCCCACGCTTCTTTCTAGCTTTGAGTACTGTTCCCGAATCCCCAGATTAATCAGATGAGAGAACAGGAAGCAAAAAATCTGCCCCTCTGTGTAGTTACAGCAGTCTAACTCCACCTCTGAGAGTTGTCTCTTTAAAGTGCCTTGGAAAGAGCATTTCTTACATCTTGGTGTAGCAATCAGTTGGAAATGGGATTAGGATAACATGAAAGGCAGTGCTTCCTCACAAAGATTTACACCAAAACAACTTGGCTGATACAAATTTGCAGAAGACAAAGGCAGAGTTTGAGAGAGAGACCTCAGGATTTACTACTGCAAACAGAAACTTACTGGAGACCTTGCTTCTCCTCAAAATATTCAGCTAGATTTGACTACACAAAGTATGTTCCATGCCCTGAAAAAAGCCATAGAGAAAAAAAAAAAAAGAATTGCAACAAGTGCAGCAAGACTTACATCAACAGACTTTTAGATACAAGACAACGGAGCCTAGCATGCAAGGCTGCAAAGGAGATGCAGAAGGATACGATCAAGGTCAAACAAATTGTAAGTACTCTAGAGAAAGTGAATAGAAAATGATTTTCACCACATTTCACGATATGAAAAATCACAGGGCGCTCAAGAGAATCATCAGAAGTCAGATTTATAGAAGGCTTGTTTCAAGACTGCAGAAGGGAAAAAAAGTCTTAAATAATCTAGGAAAATCCCATCACAAACTCTTCAGACAGCTTCATCAATATCTCCTAGCACCTGTCATCTGTTTAATAAAGACAGTTTACCCGTACAGATTACTCAACCTATCCTTTGTTTCCCCAGCAGAGCTTAGCAATTGTGATGGGTGGCAGACTTAGAACCTAAAAATTAAGTTCACATAATCCCTTAGACTGAGGTGACAAATCTGCACGGACACTGTTAAGCTGCAACAAGTGATTCCAATAATGAGTATATGTTTACCATGTAATTACTGTCTCTATAAATCCCAGAGGAGCACTGTGTGAAGAATTACATAAAGTATTAATGCAGTTTAAAAAACGATCTGAATGCATACAGAGTTATGAGGCCCTTAAAAATCCTGCTTACTTTTCAGATGTGTGTGCCCGTTTGAGGTAAACTTATAAAGCAGCACACCCAATCATCACTATGAACTGCTGATTATAAAAAGAAACTAATCTGTTACATTATTTGTATTGTGACAATTACAATAATTACTTTTAAGGGGCATGATACCAGTTGTGCGGGCTGTGATATGAATAAGAGACAGCGTCAGCCAATCCACTGAAGCAGCTACATTCATCTGCAATTACACACAGACACCCACGGAAGAAGGTACAAGCTCACCATCAGCTCAAGTGATTTATCAACGATTATCAATTATTCACTGTGATAAACACAAATACCACCAGCAAGTTTTTCTCCTTACTAGCACCAAACCACACACACGGCTCTTGCAGTTTTGCCGCTTACAACCTATTTTCCTTTGAAGGCTGTCTGAAATAGCCTGAGTTCTCAGGCAAGAACGTTGGGAAATTTAAAATTACCTTAACCTTCTACCTCTTTCCTGGATTAATAATAATATTTAAGAGATTTCTAACCACACTTGAAAAGAGAGAACAGCTACGGTACTACTTCTTCCTCCCCTGCTCTCTGGAGAGAAAAATGTATGGAATGTATTTAAATAATGCAGTTGAACTTTTTACAAGCAAAAACCCCTTCTTCGTTTTGAATCACTTATTTGTAGTGAGTTAATTGTTCAACACCAGCCAAAATAAAGTTTATCCATTTAGAAAGAAGTAACCGATTCAAAACTCTTAAAATTCTGTCTTAATGCTGTTTCTCTCCTATTGTTAATTCAGCATGTTAAGAGAAAGGAAACTGATTTTAATTCATTTAACAGAATCCCAAAGACTAGATTGTTCTGTTATGAACAGATGCTTCAAAGATTTTCTGCCAGTGCTGTTTCCTCTCCAGCTGGGAATAAAGTTTTCCCCCCATTAATACAAGTCAATCATTCTCTGCCTCTCAAATTCATCTTTGAAGTTTCCAGCGATCTCAATGTTCCTTTTATGAATGCAGATTTCTTTTTAGCGTGTAAGAAATTTCTTTTTATTATATTTGAATTCATATTTGTTGATATAGTTTAGAAAACGATACATTGAACTATACATTTCATATAACGTGTAGTAAAAGTACAGGCAATGATAGATGACAACTATATGCAACATGACAGTCAAAGGACATCATCTTGGTACTTTTAAGAAGATGACCATGTTCTATGCAACATGCATACCCCTCTGGGCATTTTGGTAATGTACACAGTGACACGATTTGTTTTACTTTGATCAGAGCACTGTGAAAGGTGATGGTGGCAAGGAAGGTTCTCTGACACCAGAAAAGTGGTGGAGAACTGCACAACTAGTTCACACAACAGCCAGTTCACCTCGCAAATTAGAGCAGCAAAGTAATTACTTTCCATAAAGCAAAACATTGCAGGCTCAACAGCGCTCTCACCTCTGGAATTCTAGTCTAACACAAGAAATTGGAAGAGTGCCAGCATTTTGGGAGGTTTCTACTAAATCAAAGATGGTAGCAAAGATACCTTTTGATGTAAACAACCAGTTTGATTAACAGTGTAATGGGGCAGAATGCTTCTCACTGTGTCTAACCTCATCGCAATGAGTCTTTATATACTCTCTCCAAATTCTCCTTTGGGAAGATCAAGTTTGCCATATTTCATTCTGATATTAGTCTTCGAGCATAAATAATATATGGAGATGAGCTAAAATGCCTCATTGATTAAAATTCTAGACTGTGAGCTTGTCACATTTCAACGTGCAAATTGCTTCTGTCTGGCCTGCTTTCAGAAGTCACTCATCGAAATATATAGACATTTGATTTTAAGTTTGGTATTACTGCTGAGATTTTTCTCTACAATAGATTTGTAAGTAATGAAGTATCTGGTCAACTGATTACCTAATGAGAAGACAGTATTACACAACATGGTTGCCTTCACACTGATGTGAATAACACAGCCACATCTTCAGTTAAAAGCAAGCCCGAAGGTTTCTACCATGGCATTTTAACCGTAGCTATAGCCCTCAGCCCGAGAAATCAAGCAGAAATGGAAGATTTTGGATACCAAATCTGCAAAGTAATAACCTTTTACATATACAGGCAATTCTTAAACACCAGATCCATCTAGGTAGTTGCAGGCTTTCCTCGGAAGGCAAACACAAATATAAGCTCTAATAAGAACAAGGAATAACTATTTGACCTCAAGTACTTATGGTTTGTAATGCAGAGAGACTGCACACAAAATGCAAAGGCAGTTTGGGAGTCGTGACATACAGCACTGTGTCACATGTCTGAAATGTTTGTTTATAGTCCAGAGTTCAAAGAATGAAACATTCCTCTTGAAAGCAGTGGTCAGGTTTGCATCATTCACTGTATAGAAAAGAGGTGCCAGAGAACCCATACATCTGCCTTCTCAAGGTAATCTATTTTTTATAATCACCTCGAGAGACGAAAGAATTTCAAAGCGAGTGCTGCTATTTGAGAGCAACGTGTTCATAAAATCCTTCATGCAGGAGTTTGCTTTCAGGCTGCAGCTCAGATAACCAGATTATTTACTAGATTCACAGGACCTCCAACAAACAGTGTTTTGCGTAATCCAAAAGCTGTAGCCAAAAGCTGAATGGAAGAAATACAGTCCTGCCTTGAACAGAAGCACATTTAAGTGCACTGCTCTGTGAAGAAGCCTATTAGTACTTCTCTTAGGAAGACACGTTAATTCAAACATGGTATAGGTAATAGAAGTGTTAATAACTGTAGGCAGCAGAAATGGAGGGGAAAAAAACGTGTAAGCCACCATCATGCTTCAGGAGAAGAACTGAAGAAAAAGAATGTAGAAACACTCATCTGACTACAGAGGGTTTTTTAATGTTTTTATTTTGCTTTTGTTGTTTTTGCTGTTTAATAGTCTTCCATACCCTATTATAAGTTAGGATCAATTGTTGGGATTTTTAACTGGTGAATGTAAGGCACGTCTCCATATCTATCTCCTTAAAAAACAACAACAAAAAGCCAATAATGATGTAGCAACGACAAGGAAGCATGGGAGGCAATTCTTCTACACAAGGAGGTTATTAAAACAAATTTTCTCTTGAAGCATTATTTTCTGTACCTCATTCTCTTTCAAAAAAATGCATATTTTGGGTCTTTCATTGCTACTTCATGCTGGCAACCTACAGATTTAAATAAAAATAGAGCACCTGCAGAGCCTGCTTTCTCAAATGAGAATTTTAAACAACACACTTATTAGACATTATAAAATCTGTGATTTAGTTATTATTACATACCTAAACAATGTTAGGGGAAGAAGCCACTCAAAACAGAAGGAATCTGTTGCATTATATTTGATTAGAGAAAAATTTAACGTACGTAATATTTATAGCCCAAATAGACACACAGAGAAAACCCGTCAACAAACAAACAGCAAAAGGGCAGATAATTTCAGATTATGCATGACACACTCTGGCATGTGCATCATACTGATACGCACAACAGTTTCATGTTTGTCCGTTTAGCTGTGTGTGATGGGCAATGGTGCAGAAAGCAAGAGACATTTCAGGGAGGGAAATTGCATGGAAAGAAAGTCATTTCGATTGCCCGGCATTTTCTCAGGCTGAAGGCCATGCACTCTGACAGGATCTGAAGAAGACAGGACTACTCCATAGCAGTCCACAAGTACTGCATTTGACCCAGGTTATTAAGATAATGATATAGTAGCAATATTGACATTTTCAATGAATGCATAACCTAGATTTTCCACATTAGTATAAAATACTAAAAAGCAACCAGACAAACAAAACAATACAGTGGTAATGTCACAGTCAATTGACCAATTATAAAGCTACAAGGGAGTTTTGCAGGCAATTCTCGTCTCTTTAATTTTGGCTGCGCTGTCAGTCATCAAGACACAAAACAAAGATACCTGAAATGGGTGAAAGGAATTTGTGGGACATGAAGGCATGTGTTTGCCAAACCTCTTTACAGTGGGCAAGCCTCTATAGAACAGGCCATATAGGAGTGACTTTCATCAATCATGCCTGGTTTTACAGAGAACGGTAAATCTTGAAAACTAGCCATTGATTTGACATTTATTTTTAAATTCTTCCCTTACACTTTGCAGTTTCTGTTAACATTAAATAGCATGCTGTTACATGAAAACTATACATTTACACGTCTTCAAAATGCCAAACGCAGGCTAGCCTGCAAACAGATCGTGGTTTATTCCCAGTGACTGGATCCTGAAAACAGCAGAGCTACAAGATGAAGGCAAAAACCTTAATGACTGACAGCAACACATTCAGAGCTTTGGTGAAACTGGTCCTTTAAGAGCAGCGCATACTTCTAGATATCTGGAAGCTTCAAAACCTGTCTGACTTGAATTTATTTTATGGATCTGACAGAAAATACTTCCCCACCTTCCATTTCTGTGAAGAAACATAAAAGGATTCTCAAAAATGCCTTCAGTAGCACAAATATTATAAGGTCTGCCCTATACGTGACGAACGGTTAACATCAACAAAGTGCCCGATTTTGAACACCCCAAAACAAGAAACAGTCTACTGAAAAAAAAAAAAAGAAAAGAAAAGAAAAGAAAACCAAAATCATTTCTCAAAATGAAAGAAGGTGCTGGAAGCACTCTTCCAGCATGTGAGCCTAAAACATGCTCTCTCCCTTCCTAAAGACATGAGTGGAACCCATAGCAGTGTGACTGGCCACGTGCACCCTCACAGCCACAAGTTTACCTCCCCCAGGCAAGAAGAAACTGAATCTGCTATACAATGTAATCCTCAGCAATCAGCATGCTCTCTGTCGATGCAAGTATGTAACACAAATAATTTGGTGAAAGCTCTTTGTGAGAGGCCACAAAGACCAGGCCCTGACCCTACCATAGCGCAGTGTGGGCATGTGAGCCAAAAGCAGTTCATGTCTGGTGGCAGATGCCACACTAAACTGTCCGTCCTGCCCTTCCTCCAGAGATTGCCATTCCTGGAAAAGGATGGCCAGCATATTTCAGTGTAAGTTAGAGTACCAGGCTGTGAGTGGGGATGAGCAGGAAGTCAGCTTTCATTTCCTTCAACCAACCCTGCTAAAGAAACATAGCTGACAGCTGGAGTGATAACCTCTTAAATCAATTCAGCGTGAAATTCCAGAGCAGTTCTGTCAGTGCCCTCAGAAACTAGATGGTTTTAATCATTAGCTGGCTGCATTAGTGAAAGTAGATGGGCAAGGCAGCATGCTTGGTGTCAACGGTTTATGTTCATTCTTGTTATCTCTTTATACAGCAGCATTTGAAGGAGTCAAAGTATTCATCAGATGCTGCCATGGTTTAGTCTACAAATGCTTCCCGCGGTTTGCAAGGATCTGGCTCTTTAATCTTTGCTATGAAAGGATGAGTAACCAAACACATTGTAAATATACACAGCTCAAGCCTGTTTGTCCTTGCCAACTGAAAAGACTGGAAGCCTTCAGAATCTGGATCTTCTCTATGAAATATCTGCAAAGGTTTTCAGGAGTTCAGATTGAGTTGCTGTGCAATGTTTGAAAAATAGGCAATCTGAACGAAGTCTGAACCACTGTCTCCTTGAAATAGTTTTCAGCACAGGAAGTTCTGCCCAAACTATCATATCTCTGAATTGATAAACTTTCATTTCTCCTTCTCCTGTAGAGACGCAGCAGACTTATATTTCACCTCAACTAATTTTTCCAAGTTTTGTTGACTTTAATTAACAGAAAAAATGAGCTACAACCATTTTTTTTAAAATCCATTTTACCACGAGGCAGAGGCATTTACTATTCTCACCAACTCATGAAAGCTGTAGCTGTGAGATACAGAATTACTGAGCTGAAGAATAATATTTGCCATAGCTCTGGCTTTAATATTTAAGGGTGAGGAATAACCTGTGTTGACAGCGGCTATACCTGGTATGACTAGGAAACAGAAATAGCTTCTCAGACATCCATTTTTTTTTTTTTTTTTTTTTTTACAGGCTGTAACACAAATGGTTTTACGAGCACTGGAATGAATGAAATTTGTTTTCTAAACAGATTTGTCCTCTTGTGGCTGACTGACTGCTTTAACCAAATTGTACAAAAGTAAAGAATATCCCCCAAACAAATATCAGAAAACCCACACTGAAAAGTGAGAGAGAAAGGCAGAAAGAGATTAGTGTTGTTTTCCTACAGGATAAGCCTCACTGAGTTTGCATCTTGGTGGGTACCCAAGAACGAATGCTTCAGGCATGGCTCTGCAACAGCCAACCCAGATAATCCGCGCCACCAAGCAGGGCAATCTTCTGCCTACACACAGCCTTCTCCTGTCCTCAGCCTGAACAGTGCAAGCCCAGCTCCTACCTTCAGCTGGCCCTGAGGAATAAACTGATTCAACTCACTAATCTAGCAAAAAACTCATTTGCTTTGCTTGGTGAGCTTTCTGCCACACGAGACAGCTGAGCTGGCTGCCTGTGCAGACAGACGCACTCTGGAGGCCATACGGGGAAGACATGGCAGGACCACCTCCTTTGGCATTAGGAGTCATCATGTTTGCCTCAGGCACTCTGTCTGACTTCTAAGCTGGCCCCTCTCTGGCATGGACTTTTGCTTCTCTTGGTCAGAAGCCCATGTGAAGTCCCGCATGTGCGGTAAGGACTGAACTCCCACAAAAAAAACCCAACACCTTGATGGGACGCTCCTGGGCTCCCTCCTCCACTGGCCTCCTTTTCTCACAGAGCTTGTCGGAGCCTAACATTTTTAGATGTTTTGATCAAAGTTGGTGATGGAGGAGGTGGCTGAGAAGATGTCAGAAGTAATATGGAGATGCCCCTAGCCTGCTTTCCAGACCAAGAAAAAAGAAAAGGAATCAAACGTGTATGTGAGTACCCAAGGCACACCTCAGTCACCATTTTTAACCCTTACACCCAAATCAAGAAAAGCTCAGTGTCTCAGCTGGGTTGGATCGTTTCTCTTTTTCTTTGTTTTCTCAGTGCAGCTGAACAGACTGGAAGATGGCTCCGTGCAGCCCCAAATGGACTCAGCTCTCCCTTCCTCTGCCAGCCCTGACAAACAAACAGGCGAGCCCAGGGACAGGGGCTCTTCAGATGTCTTCCAGAACATTTTCCTTTCAGACAGGCCAGTCCTAGGGCCAACAAATCCCTGGCAAATCTGAAGCAAGTTTTCTGGTGAATCCTGCTGAATAATCTGTCTTGGGACAAAGCGCTGCCAGGGCCCAGCTCTGGGAGAAGCCAGCGGGGGGTCATCCTCATAAAGGCTAAGATCTGGTGAACAGCTGTAGGGGACCGCAGGACCCTGTGCACTCACAGCTTGCGATTTTTGTTGTTAGCTGAAGCTGGATCTGACCCAAGCAATTTGTTAGTGAACTGTATACTACTGCCTTGCCACCTTTGCAGGCATGCATTCCCCCCCAGCAGCCATGCTGTTCCTGTCTCTTCCTCCTCAGTGTCGTACAGTTCATTTTAATGTGCACAGGCCCAAATAAGTGACAGATTTTTCCTCCTCTCCCCACAGCTTCATGGGAGCTGATGTGGGAGCACTGTCTAAATCCTGAAACTGCAGGGCAGGAATTGTATGTTTCATTTCCATTTGGCAGTCACACCGTGTGATTTTGGTTAACTCTGTCCTTCTGCCGAAAAAGATCCCACCAGCCAAGTTCACCAAGAAACCATAAGACTAAACTTAGTAAATGGTTCTTAAAATGCCTCCAAAATCTTCTCAAAAGGCTTTTGCGAACACAATAAAAGGCGTTGTGTGGTAGTCTAAAGCCTTAATCCCTCAAATCTCATGCTTTTGTGAGTCTGAATTTGACTCAAAAGTAATTTATGTATTTTTTTCAAATTGTTACAGGAACGGAAGGCTCCTGTCACACAGATTTTTACTTTATTCACCGTTCCTCTGATTTTGAACAGGTATGGGGTTTTAAAACTAATTAAAAAAAAAAAAGAACAGAAAGAAAAAGCAGTTATTGACACATTAAAACTTAATAGCTGTTTGCGAGACACTGCATTTCATAATCAAAACCTCCTTAGAATTTTCATTAAAAAATGAAATCGCTGATCCAACAAACCATAACAGCTGCAAATTGGGTCTGGAAATAAATACTTATGCATAAAAAACTACTTATTAATATTTTGATGAGGCTGAGGTCTGTATTTGAATGAAAAAAGGCACTCCATGATTAAAAACAAAGCCAAAATAAAACACTATTGACTTTCATAGGGGAACTCTCAAGTGATTTAGAAAGTTATCTCAAATGTAGTTATTAATGGCAAAGGTGACATCAAAAATGGAGATCTGTTTCTTTTTGGCACCAAAGAGAAAAAGAATCACCACAAAACCTTCAGAAAAGACACTGCCACACCCAATAGGATAAAGAACAAAACAGAAACAAAACAACACACCAACCCTACACTTCTTTTATACTCTTGAATCTGAGAACTTGACCACACCAAAGCAAGAAAAAATGTCTCAGCATTGTCAGGACTAGCCTTTTCAAACACTAGCTATGAAAAGTCAAACTTAGCGACTTAGTAGGGTTTTTCCTCTCAGGACTCTCCTAGCCCAGCAGATTTCCCTGTGCCAGGGAGCTATGCCACCATCTTCTTGCTCTGGTGAGACTCCATTAAAACCATTACAGGGAATCTGCAGCAACGTGCTTGCTTCCTTTCCCCCAGAAGAAGCTTAGGGCCATTCTGCTTCACTTTTCCCACCTGAATTAGCAGGTTCTGGATCAGGAGTTCTGGCTGGAAAAAGCATCCCAGCAAAATGGTGTACTCAACCAAAGGGAGGTAAACATCCCCTTGGGCTCAGGCTGCAAGGACACACACTGCCTCTACTGGGGGAGATCCTGGTATTGGCAGTAGAGGTTGAACCTTCCCACCAATATCCCATTACCTGTTGTTGCCATGTGACAGATGGCAGCAGAGGAGCAGTCTGACAGAATGGCATCTGACATGGAAGTGCGTATGAAGCAAAGGTGTGTCACTGAATTTCTCCCTGCAGAAAAAAATGGCACCTGCTGACATCCATAGATGCTTGCTGAGAGTTTGTGGAGACCAAACAATGGATGTCACTGTGAGATGATGGGTGGTGCATTTCAGCAGCAACACCATCATAAAAGCTGTGAAACAATGGGTCACCTCTGCTAGAGCAGGTTTTTAGGAGGGCAGCATGCTGGCTCTTGTTCATTGCTGGCAAAAATGCAGAGCTAATGGCAGTAACTGTGTTGAAAAATAGTGTTTTGTAGCTGAGAATCTGCTCTGTAGAATAGTGGCATTGTGCTCCTTGTTGTAGTTTTCATGGGCATAAATAGGAGACATTACTTTTAGAGCTACCTGCATACATAATTAAAATTGTAACACTACAGTTCACATGCATACTACACGTTTCTCACTTTCAAATACATTTCAGATCTGTTCCAGAAATGTGGTTTAAATCATGTGCACAGGCAGTGCACATCACACATAGTGATCAAGAAACTCTTAAACAGACTACAGAATACAATTTCCTTTTCAAATATCTGCCATCTTATCTTCCAATTGTATCTTCCAAAGCCAACAAATCAGACCATGTAACAAAAAGAAAACATCTTCAATCATATTACTTCTTCTTGGAAAACAATTAGCAAAACTATCCCCCCGAAGCCCCCAAAACAGTCATTAGCACAAGCATTGCTTGAAAATGACAGAAGGTCACAAACAGCAAACAAACTACATCTTCTGTAACATATTGAGACCTTATTGCTGGAAAACACAGCTGTCAAGCATTACCTGAAGTAATTTTGCTGTGGAGCTCAAGTAGTTTAAATTAGCCAAGTCCTCAAACAGACTTTTACACTCTCTAATCATGACACTGAGTATCAGAGGGTTCTCAGGGTTGGTAATCTACATAATTTCCCACTCATAGTCAAGAAACTCAGACCTTATTTGAAGTAGCTCTTATTATTATTGGCATTTCTTTAAAAGAACACCTTTTTGCCAACAGGCATAAGAAAACCCTAGCTAATGTTTTCATATGTTAAGCCAAATAACACATGTTCATTGGACAGCAACTGCGTCTATTTTGTGGTCTCTTCATGAACTGGAGTGGCTTGCCTCTGGAGCACAAGGCATGAACCAGATCCAAAACACACAACCATGTGCTGCCTCAGCAGTTACCTGGCCTCAAGGGAGGTAAAGGGAGCTGTGCAAAACAGCTGTGCAGGCAGTGCACGTGGAGCAGCTACGCTGTACTGCTAGACACCATCCACAACACTATCCACAAGTCTCATTAACTCCTAGTTTGAGGAGTTCTTAAGAAAAGCAAGCTTGTTTTTGGGAGGTTTAATTTCGCTATAACAGAATCCAAGCTTGCATTAAAAAATTTGATGGTGTCACAAGTCAATAGGGGATTACAAGATGAGACAGGTGAGGCCAATTCCTGTTTTCTCAATTCACATTAGGCAGGCTTATAATAATTTCAAATATAGGAATGCCATGGAGATTATTGTCTAAATCAGACTGAACTATATTAGTGCCATTATCTAAAACTCAGTCCAAGAGCAAGTCATTGGATGACAGCAGTTCTCATTTCAAACAGGTTTTTTGTAGAGGCCAAATCTACGCTGATAGTAACTTCAAAGACTATTTCTTAATTTGGCAGGGTATGAAGGTCCAGGGAAAATACCAAAATCTTCTGAATGACTTCTCCAAAATTAAGGAATTTATTAGCCTGGCCATAATGAAGGAGGTGAAGCAGATTAGAGAACACAAATGTTTGGCCAGAAGAACATACCAAAAGTGAATTAATTATGAATTTACCTGTGAGAGAAAGAAAAGACATAATGAGCTCATTTTCCCATTAAGCTAATTGGGAAAAGAGTATATGTCAATGTGGACCCATTTTTTCCTGTAAGAAAGAATGACAGGCATAGCCAGTCCTTCTTGGTAAACAACAGTACAAATCAAGAAGAGAACAAGTCTGCAGTTTCACTTGCTAAGTGTGGTTGTTGTATCTGAAGGCAGGATCCAAGGAAAATTAACACTTAAATTAAGATTTATCCAAAATAAACAGACACCTCTGAAAGCAATAGTGGCAAATTACAACTAGGGCCCACAGATAAAACCTCTTCTTCTTCCCCACAAAGGGAGCAATGCACTTTGTAAGAAAGAAGTAGATTTTATCAGTTTGTTTTGGAGGGAGAACGTGGTTATCTCTCATGCACTGAGATGACCAGCAGCACAGCCTTAGGATGTTACTTCATGTGACAGATCCTCTGGAGATAAAGGTAGCTAGAAGGGTTTCCAGCCCTTCCCCTTATGCGGTGATTACTTCCTATACCCTTCACACCCTGTGCTAAAGGTTACCACTCCTTCAGCTCAAGTGCTTATCGAAGCATTTTACAGACATGATTTAAAGCCCAAAAGACACATATGAGGCCAAGGATTCGCAACGTAGTCCTAGCAGCATTCTCTGCTTACAGCATTGCTGATGTACTCTACCTGCTGCCCACCTGTGCTGCAACACTTGTTACCAAACAGGGGAGCGACCCAACTCAGAAAAAGGCTGCCAAAGATGAAGAAAAAGTAGAGAGAATCCATTCTGTAGAAAACTTCTTTTTAAAAGAGTACAAAGGAAGGGTGTGCTCTTGTCTCACACACATACGCATACAGATGCACGCCAAAAGTTCCAGCCAACAAAAGCACAGGTTGAGGTGGTAGTGAACTTCAGCAGGGACAGGGGAGAAACCACTGAAGCTGGAAACTCTCCATCTGGTTTTACTGAATAAGGACCCAGAAGGTCTAATTCCTCTTCCTACAGTATCACCACTTAAGTGATCTTCCAGCTGATGATGCTTCAAGAAGCATTTCAGGTTGATATTCATACATGTCAGTGCCATGCTGGAAGAGTATACTAATCTCACAAGACACAAAAAGACCAGCAGACCTTTTCTACCAGTACCCTGACTAAATTCTCTGTTGATAACTGCATTTGCTATATCATCACCTTCTCCAGGAAGCATCAGCTGGATGTTTTGTGGATTAACTTCTCATAGCACTGAGATCTGTTATCAGGCCCAACTACATGCTTGCTGTGTTCCATCCACTAAGGTCTGAACTGAGGTGAATTCAGTGATGATTTTCCCTGAAATAGCCTCACTTGACACTCAGCAACTTTTGGCAACCAGACATGGCAAATGCTCTTGGATCCCACAGCCACACAGAGTGCTACGTGTGCATGTTGCAACACAAGGTTAGAACTCTAAACTAGAAGCACATGCTTCCTGGGCTGACTACACTCCTACACAACTTCTTTAAGCGTAACCTACGAGAAATGATTTGCCATGGGATAAGTTACAGGCATCCGCCACAATCTGTAACCAGATAACGTCTTCCAGCTTCAGCTCCACCAGTTGAAGCAGCAACTGCCCCCAGCCCAGTGCCTCTGAGGGATTGCAGTGCAGGTTACCATCCCTTTAAAGCACCAGCAGAGCCATTTGGATAATTCTCCATTGGCCACTTCTGCCAAAATCAACCAGCTGAGAGGAGACCTATTTAAACTGTTTAAGCAGTCCCTACTAATTCCGACCACGGGAACAGCTGACAGAGCTGCAGAGGGAGGAGGAGCTGTGATCTACCCAGCAGCTCTTGATGTCAACACCTGTGGCTCATGAGGGTGAGAGAATAATAAAAACAAAAGTAGACATCCTCTTTTGTGCCCAACAGAGGCTATCTGACCATGTGCCAAAGAGAATTGGCAGCACACTTTGTTTTATGTTTTCAAGCAGTAATGGAAGGGAATGACTGCAAAAGCTATGAACCAAAGCACAAGAAACCTATGAATTGCCTGTGCTTTCAGATGGAGTAACTGTGGCATGGCACATTCCTCAGAGCTGTGGAAAAACTTTTATCCAATACCAGTGTTAGACCAGTTAGACCATAAAAAGCCAAGTGATTACAGAAAGTACCCTTCCTAATGTTAAAGATTACTGGGGGGGAAAAAGTTATTAATTGAAAAAGGGGTAGATCCTGAGTTGTGCTGTATCATAAACATAAACAACCTCCCCAGAAAAGTCCCGCAAATCTACCAAAGCTGCCTCCAGGCCCATCTGGATCTCTTTCCAAATATTTGTAATTTTTAAAGCAATGCATTCAGATCCCCAAAAGGGGAAAAACTGCTGCTCATACTACATATGAGTAATGGATTGGTGAGGAAGGGGTTAAAATAAAACAAGCATATGTAATGGAAGAGAAAAGTGTTCATTGCTCTGAGGCTGGAGAAGGTCATATGGGATAGTGGCACATAACCAAAGATATGATAAATTGATTTGGCATCCACATTAACTTCTCAGTAAAATCCCATGAAGACTTTTGCTGGCTTTTCTAACCATGTGTGCACAAATCCAACATGCATTGCATCGATTCAGACCACAGTGCTTTTATGTATCTGCTCATCTGTGTCCGAGACCTCATTTATTTCTCATATTTTTGCCTGCAAAACTAAAAAATCTGCTTTTCTTGCAAGCAAAACTGTTCCTGAAATATAATTGTCAATCCAAAAATGCTTCCCAACCCTTCTTCTTGGTGAACAGAAAAGCAGCAAGTACTGCAAGGAGTCAGAGTGGGAAACAAGCTGGAGAGGGCACTGCAAACATCTGGGCAGGCCTCTCATGTCACACTGCAATCTCAGTCAGCACAGCAAGCTGAGCAAGTGCAGGTCTCTGCTCCCCTGTTCAGGGACTGATTATTTTGAATGGATGTTTATGATTATAAACCTATAAGGTGGTTGGTGGTTATCTTATCCTGAGCAAGTGGAAAACGTAAGTCATTAACATTGGCAAATTAGAGGTTCTGCTAAAAACAGTATTTTCAAATAAGTTGGAGACTTGGTATGCTCTTCCCAAGCTCAGAGACAAACAGCAATAGTCTCTTCCTCTTTACAAACAAGAACAGCAAGCAATTTAACGGATTCGTGATGAGTTTAACAACAGTACTAATGAAAAAGGCTAGAATCATGCCAATTACCAACTGCTGATCTTTGGAAGAGCCATAGGGAACAGCTGAGATATCTAAGAGGACCAGGCTAGTGGGGCAGGAGGGCTGAAGGGGCTGAGAAGGGAAATAGAGAAGCAGAGACTTCTCTTTCTGAAAACTCAGGGGAAGTACAAGGGGGATGGAGAACTTCAACACTTAAAGCTGTTTGGAGAGTATAGAAACAGATAAAATAATAGCATTTCCCTCTTAGCACTTGGAAGAAGAATGAATAATAAAACTTTCAGGCACATACTAGCAAGACAAAATGCACAGCAAATAGCCAGCATTTAGTCCTCAATCATGGCCCAGGAATGACGGCACTGCCTGAGCCTCCCTGAACGCCTGCCTCCTGGGAGAGCTGATGGTTTCACATCCAGATGAGCACTGCTGGCTTTGCTCCTCATTTTCTGTTTGCTTTTCCTTTTCTCTGTATTGGTGTCAAACTCGCAAGTCGCCAAAAGTCAGGAACTTTCAGAATGGAAACTTGAGAATAAACAGGGGAAGGTCTCCGCAGCACAGCAGTTAAGTGGAATTATATTTGGGGATTTTTAAATAATAATAATTAGCTCCAGAAGGGTGAGGAAAAAATTAAATCTCTTAGGATGATAGCTGAAGCTCAACAGTTCGAGTATTAATGCAATAGGAAAGAACAGTTTGCTGGCAGCAATTGTTTCATGGGCCAGATGAAGAGGAGCTGCAAGGGCCATTTCAGATAAGTAATATTTAGTAGCAAAATAACTTTTTAAAAGGCAAATATCTAATTTTCTTATTTAAGGAGAAGAACAGCTGGTATGTTTTAGAGAAGATAAACATCCAGACTCTATCCCTGCTGTTTGAGAGCTGATCTTTTTTTAGCAGGTTTTTTGTGTATTGGCTGATGCGTTCATCGTCAGCAGTTTGCAACAGAGTAAGAAGCTGCCGTGAAGCATGAACTAACAAATGCTGAAGTACCACATAGTGGCAATGTCAGATGTGGATTTTTGTGGATAACACACAAATCCAGAGAAAGGATAGGAACTGTGGTGTAACCGTAAGGAGGAAGGAAGGAAAGAAGCAAGGAAGGAAGGAATGAGGGAAAGAAGGACACTGCAAGGTTTCCCCTTTATTTTAGGGCTGTTGTTCGTTTGTTTTCCAAGAAAACAGTTTAACAATGCAAATAAAAAATGAAAGATGAACGGCCACACCTTCTGGAAGTAAAACAGGCATTTTAAGATTCTGTAGATACAGATGCATTTCCACCTTAGCTGCAACCTTTTCTTTTGCAATTTGTACTAGAGTTGGAAAATGCCAGGAATTGAAGGGTTACTTTTTCTATGGAGCAGAAATTGGAAGGTGATTCCACATTTCTCTTTAAATTAAGATGAAGCCAAGAGATCAAATATATTCTAATTAATGGAAATTTTAAAAAGCCTTCTTTTGTATCAGACTGTTGTACAGTGGCTTCCTTCTCTGATCAGCTTAATATTCTTGATTGAATATTTCAGCTTGTTTTTTCCTAACGATCAAAACCCTACTCACAAAAGTCCCCCACGTTCATGCACTAATCTTCAAGACATCAGCCTTTACTGCCAATATCAAAGTTGTTAGCATGAGTGGTTCCTGTGCACCACACGACTGGTGGCTTTTTGAAAATGGATCTCACTCATACTCCATGTTTCCCGTGGAGGTTGCGTGTGCCTCTGTTTACAGGTATGCTAGTATACATGATGTGCTTTCTTGTAATACCCACTCTGTGTGGCTGTTTGCCTAGAGAGACTTAGTATGGGGTGCCCGCCACATCCCTTCTTGCTCTCCTCATTCATGCAAGAAGCCCTGTTCCTGTACCTCAGTCCTGTACTCCAGTGAGAGCAGAGGTCCCTGCCTGCCTGGTGCACCTTGCTTTTTACATGCTCATTCTTCTGCAGAAGGCTGTCATGGTTAGGTTCCAATCCATGCTCCATGGCTCCTGCTGGAAAACATAGGGCCTAAATGAAGAGTGTAATGCAACTAGTAGTGTTAGCAGCTGCTACCTACCACGTGCTTGCCAGCAGATATAGGCAAGAAAGCCAAGAATGTGTGTGTATATGGGCACATATGTTACTGCTCTCTCCTTTCTATTGTCATCCCTGGCCAGCTAGGTCAGTGGTGCGGTTGCCAGCAGAGTTTGAATGGCATACAGGGAGAGCAGGGGCTTGGGTCCAGGGGATCTGCAAGAGGCAGATCTGCTCCTGGCTCCTGCTAGGTTTGAAGTGCCTCACCTGGAGACAAGGCACAACAGCCTCCAAAAACATGTTGTCTTTTCAGGGAAAAGGGTTTCTCAGCTCCCAGGATGATGGGCACGGCCTTTATGGGTCAGCCTCACATCTGAATGAGCACAGTATAACCTGGCATAGTCCCCTTTAGAGACTGCCAACCTACCAACCTACGGCTGCTAATTTATGAATTACTAATTCATAAATGCGGAGCTTTAGGGAGGTCTCTGTGTCAGAAATGCAGCACAGACTTTTTCTGAAGAGCAGAAGCAATACAGCATGGGGGCATGGGCTTATATGATGTACCCATGTACCCCCTGCCTGGTTGCCAGCACTGGTGTGCGTGGCTTTTATTTTCTTGTCTGTAGAATGAAGATTCTCAGCTTCATGCCCTGCCTGACATAGGACTCCTGCAGCTCCTGGTGAACTTTAATCCTCCCCCAACCCATTCGCCTTCATCAGATGAACATCAAAGCCTCCCCTGAAGTGTTTGGGAGGGAAAGTTAACATTTACTGTATATTAAATGTGATCTGGATACACCTGAGTTCACCTTTGCTTTCATATACAAGACAGAAGGTTGAATCACACTGGGACAGGACTGACCTACTCGGGTTTTGATCAGGCCATTGAGGTTGCTTAGTTACTCCTTTTAAGACAGACATTTTAGAGTTTGTCATATAAAAACGCAGAACAACCTCAGTGTTTCTAAAAGTCTCATTAGGCACCTACTACCAGTTTGAACACTCTGCCTTAATGTAAAAATACTTGACCTTTAGTAGACACAAGCTCTGTATAGGAGATGCTGTTGTGACAGTTCTGCCTTATCTCATATGGACATTCACAAATAGCCACATTAAACACAGTGAAATGTTGTGTAGGCTCCAGTGCAGGAAGTAAGAGTAGAGGACAACATACAATAGGGATACAGTCAAGGCACTTCTTTCAGAGATTAGATATGCAATAATTCTGGGTTCAGAAAAAAGCCTGGGCATTTTCTGAAGCTTAAACCACTGCACTCAGAAGTACTGGCATGCCTGTGTACGTGTCTGAGCCACTGCTGCACAGTCAGTGCCACTCCAACAGCTGATTGAGCCTCGAGGATGGAGGGAAAGACAGGAGAAAGCAGCAAGCTGGATTTTCTGCTCATCTGCCAGGCTTCTCCCTGTAACTCCATAAGATTGAAAACTTGACTCCTAAAGAATGAGCTTTTGTACAAGCGTGTTTTCAAGGCTGTGCACAGCAAATGCTTACCAGTAGCTCTGCAGCAGCAGCTCCTGCCATGGCAGAAATAGGGATCATAAAACCAAGAGAGGAAAAAAAAAAATAGTGATTCCTTACATTCTTGCTTCCTTACATGGCAGCTTAAGAGAGCGCATCAGGATACTGAACAAAGCATTTCTATTTTTCATGCTAAAGGCAAATAAATCGCATTATACACCGACTCCTTAAACTCTTTGGACAGATTATAAGCACAGCTAGATCACTGCTGGCACACCCCAACAACTTTTAACAGCCTGTTTATTTAAAACCTGCACACTAGATTAGAGCCTTCTGTACAGTGAGCTCCAGTATGCCAAGTTCAACCCGAAGTGACTCTTACTGCCATGCTATAAACCCCAGAAAATAGGGCTAAGGGTTCATTATGAACCTGGTGACAGACTCCTAATTATAGTGGTGCTATCAAGCATGATAAAGGCTGGTTGGTTTTATTTTAGTCTCATCCAAAGACTTGTTGGATGTTGGATTAGCTCATCTTTTCACTCCCGTTGAATTGCCATATGTTTCTTTTTCTCCTTTATGTAGTATTTGGCAGGAGTTATTTGTCAGCATTTACAAAAAGAAAACGTCTACAGAAACTTCATTTCTAGTTCCTTCCATGCTAAATTTCTTGTTTTGCCTGATAAAGCCTCAGAAATAGTATTTTCTTGTGTAAAGCAAAAATGGATAAGAAAATACTGCTATTAATAGGTGAAATATGGGCACCTGCACTTTCCTGGCCACAGTACTGCGGCATAATGTTTCAGTTTACTTCAAAGGAAAAGAACCTCAGTAAAGAACTGTCTCTTTCTCCCTCTCCTTCAACATCAATTCTGCCACATTTCATATCCACTTCAAATATCCATAAGTAAATCAGACCAAAACATAGCATTTTACTGGCATATTTGTTTGTTTATTTATTTGCTACTACCATCTACCAACACTGCTGCAAAGACCCAGGTTGCACATCGCAAATCACAGGAATAAAAATAACACTGATGCAAGTGCTTTCAAGAAAGTCTCTTCTTTGGCAGCTATAAACTCGCTCAATTTCACAATCTTATCTAACGCACCACAGGAGAAAGGAGTTAATTGCTTTTTCTAATCCCAGAAGTCAGAGAGTTGGAAAGAACTAAGCAGCACCTGTATGGGGACAGAACTGGTAACCAGTTAGCAGAATATTTTCTGGGCAGAAAAGAGAACCCTGCACAGTCGTTACTTGACTTTATAGGTATTCTTTGCTTGGAGAAGCATTGAAGCAATGGAAGAGCTTTGTGCTGGCAGGCCAGAGCAGAGGCAGATTACTTCATCTGCTCTGCAGAATACCCAGAGGAGACAGAGGAGTGGTAGCACCATTGACACCAATGACAGAGGAAAGGAACAGCCATTTGGCTGCCCTCCGCGTTTTAAACCAGCTACACCTAAACATTCCCTCACCTGCCTCAGCTTCCTCTTGTGAGGGCAATTCTGTAATGACAAGTAGGCTATTTTTCCACAAACAGCTACTGTGAATGACATGCTTTCCCAGTAAATGATATGGAATCTTCTCCAAATGGAAAGAAATACAGTTTGTTTCAGAGGAGAAAAAAGAAGAAGCCTTGAAAGGCCCCCAAACGTGACCAAGAGGCAAGATAATGAGAACTAACAGAGCATTTCTGAAAAAGGGAAGGTCACCTGTCACAGCTGCTATTCAGCTCTGCTAAGTGGTTTTATTGATGGGTCATTAAAGGATTCCCATCCACCTTCAGCCTGAGAATGGTTTTACAAAGCAGATAATAAAAAAATAAAAAATAAAAAGGAGAAAACATCTTGCACCATTTCTTTAAAACCATACGTGTTTGACAGCCCTTTATTATATCCTCTTCATTTTTTTTCCCCATAATTTCTTCTATCTGTGTGGGCTTCTCATGCAACCAAGGAAAGCCAGAGAAACGCTGCCTGTTAATAAATTGTAACCATAAAAATACAAAATTGCCTTAGGTTTAAAGTGTCTTAATCTGTTATCATTAGACACTAGGAAGGGAGGAGAGGTATGAGTCTTAATCAAATTTTCAAATGTTATTTTTAAATTTAAGTACAGTCTTCCTGCAGCCATGTCTCATCTCAATCCATAAGTTCATGCATCTGGACTGCTGAACTCCATCATAACCCAGTTTGCCTACAAGTAATGCAATTGATTCCATGATTCTCTGACACCAAGCCCTTTGGTATAAGTTGCCCTACCATTTGCAGTTGTAGATACGGAGTAGATAATGTGTAGAGCTGCTTGTGCTGAGTCTGTAGTTTTTAGGAGCTCTGCGAGACGAGTTATGAGAAGTTCCTGTAATTTCCATAGAAATAGGCTAACAGAAAACTGAAAGGATAAGGCAATATTAGTGGCTAGATCACAGTTATTGTAACTGGTGAACTAGCAATGTAGTTAAAAGCAGGGACTTTTCCCTGGCTGGCTAATGAGGGTTCAGTTCTTTCCTCTTCTCTGTCCCATCCCGGCCACTGAGCCTGGGTCTCTGTAGGGAAGGATCAAAATCTCACCAGAGCCCACAGGATCACACAGGCAGAAGTAGTATCCAATTTCAATACTGTGCTTATAAGAAAGTAAAGATAAATTAAAGAGGCACATGTTATTTAGGGAAAGCCTACAGTGATTTTAGTCCATGAGCAAGATTAATTCACTTTTGATTGCCTATGGTGTTCTATGGTAATAATCTGATGTCCACCATTACATCCAGAAAAAATAAAAAAGGAAGCCATCAACAAATGCTATTACCAAATTTGATTTTTGGCTTGAGTATAGCTTAACATACACAACAGCTACAAGGAATGCATCAAGCTAATGGATATTGTACAGGTACATACACATCTAATACCTATTAGTACCTCCACCTGTGAGCATATTACACACACCATAAAGCTCTCCAGAGCACCCAGGTATTGCTCTTTGAGTCACTACTGCACTCTGCCCCATTTAACTCATTCATTCTCCTCCTTTGCACGGCCCAGGCTAAGCCAAGCACCCTGGGGAAGCTGGGCACCGCATCTCCAAGCTCCTGCACACAGCCTTGCTGTGGCACATGGCCTACAGTCACCAACTCTTCAAGGAAATCAGCTGCTAAGCATTAAAGACCTGCTAGCTGGTGATAAGAGAAATGTTTTGAGATCTCTGCGCACCAGCTTATTTTGGTCAATATCCATAGAAGGAGCATAAGCGTCTCTGACAGTGGCTCCCTCCTCTTGCCAAATCTTTCCTCTGAGCTGCTGAAAGAAAAGGTCACCTGAATTTAACAGGAGTAACAAGGTATTTTCCCAGTGCTTTTTCTTAGAAACAACTGAGCTGCTCTGGCTAAGTGCTGTTTTCTTTTTCTGAACAACAATAACGGGATATTCAGCAAGAGGCAGACACCAAGTAAAAGAAATCTCAGTGCAAGCTGTTAAAATTTGGCAAACTTGTAAGCGGCTGAAAATAGAGTCTTATAATGAGAAGTATCAAACAACCTTGATAATAGGCAGCATTACCAGTCTGCTCTATAGTTCTAAATTATGTTTTATTACAGTGTTAAATATGCCTGAGCTCCATTTACCAGTTCCACCATTGCCAACCCAAGAGCAGCTGCTGGCCGATGGCAAATTAGCAAGTTGCAGTTTTCCTGGTGTAGACAAGAACAGGACTGTTTTTGGCTTTCAGCAGTCAGAGCAGGTTCATCTCAGCAGTTTTCATAGCACTGAGCCTGTTGGCATATGGCCATTAACATACTTCTCAGGTGGCTCCCTGCTGTAATGAGGTAGCTTGAACATAAGAGAAGTAAGCCAAAGTTAGACTTTTCCAGAAGCTGGTGTAGATGCAGCTAGAAGGTGATCTTTAAGAAAGTACCACATACACATCCCAGATTTTTTGCTATTTTACTATAACCTCAGGAAAAAAAATAATAATCAAGTTTCCACTCAGGAAGCCCATGGCCTTCACTGTATCACAGGGTAAGGTTGATAGGGCCAAGTCCAGAAAGGGGTCCAGGGCTGAGCTCTGGGCCTTTCTTCTGCTACAAGGTAAGTGATACATACTATGAAGCCAAATCTTGAAGTTCATCAATCTTTTTCATGGGAAAAATAAGCCATATGATTTCATATCCTAAAAGACCGGCACACTGCAGGAACTGAGGAGTTTCAGCCAGTCTCCAAAAAGTTTGTTAGGTATATCACAATAAGCGGAGAAGATGTGCGTGGTACCATCCACCACCCAGGACCAGTCAGTCTTTAAGAAAGCCTGCCAGTTCAAGGATAGTCCACAACACTTCAAAGCTATTAAAACTACAATTCACGTTATTCCTATGGAAATAAACAAAAAGAGGTCAGGGGATGGACACAATACCCTGCTCAGGCTGCACAGCTCAGGGAAGGCAGAATTTGGCTGTTGCAAGCAAACCACCAACTCAGAGCCCAGCTGCCCAGCTCCAGCAGCACACAGGGTACTGCTCTGCATGAGGATGGATTGGGAGAGCACAGAAGATGATGGCTGCCTGTCAGCGGCTGTGCATTGGGCACCTGCTGCTTCCCCTCCTGCTGGGGTCACTGCAGGTTGCTGAGGCAGCTGTCAGCATAGCGTCCACTGACAAACATGGGCAGTAAAAGGAATACAAGAAATCAACTTCCTGGCCCTTTGAACAGGATGAAGAAGGGGAATAAGAAACCTGGGGCAAATCCCTGGGAACCAGCACCGTAGGCTGTGCAGGGCAAGAGCGGCCTTTGAGGCCGGCATTGCTGAGGAAATGAGTCTTCTTGTGCCACCCTCCTCAGTCTGTAAGCAGTTCCCAAGGACTCTGGAAGAAGTCTCCTTTCTCTCAGGTAGTAGAAAGATACCACTTTAAAGAGACATATAGGTGAGTTTTGTCTCTCTGTCAGACTGCCAAAATTTCTGTGCCACATTCCCTTCTCCTGTCACCTCCTCAGGCACCTTGGGACCAAGGACTAGGCATGGTCAGGGCGTGAGCTCCTTCATCTCTCAGATGGCAACAGCACTTGTCTCCGTCACAGAGATACAAATATGCCCTTCTGACTCATATATAGCACTCATATATAATAATATCATATCTGGAGAAAGAATTTCCAAGCAATGTATCACAACACTGCTGAACTGCTCTAACTACCAAGAACACACCGAAGCAAACAGCACTGCTCAGCCTTCTGCCATGGAGATTTCAGAAGGAGCACCACAGAACAGCTTGGGGAGAAGCCATTGCATTGCCTGGAAGCAGGCAAGCACGTGTTTCTGCGTGCCAGGGGCCAGTTTCTAACTACTGGTAGTGCCTGCTCCTTTCTTGCCTTTACGTGCACCAGCTGAAATGTAAAATGGGCACTGGACATTTTTCAGAGAGATTAAATAATCTTCTGATCTAGAGAACAGAGGACAGCAGCTTCAGAGGCTGCATGCTCATCCAGTTCTGATGATCAAGTCCCTTTGAGGTATCTCATAGAGGACATGCTCAAAACACCTGTCTGTATCCAGGGAGAATATAAGTTTTTCTCCATCCTCTGTTACAGCCCCTCAGCTTTGATCCACATTTCCCCCACTCCAGCAGCAAAACTCCATTTCTTTAATCCTTCATGTACTTCTTCCAAAAAGCAGGATCCTCCATTAACCAATTCAACGTGGCACCAGCGCAAAGAACCAGCTGAACAACTTCCCTGCTTCAGAGACACTTGTTGTGGCACCTCTGTTGCCAGTGCTTGAAGTGTACTTTGAAAAGGATCAGACCATCTAGAACAGGTGAGAACCAGCCAGAGCCAAGCTGTGAAGTGCTGAACTCTCAAACAATCTGATCTGGAAGAGCATGAAGAAAGGGAGAAACAAATTTCTTTCTAGTAGGAGGTAAACGAGACAAAGAAATAGATAAAACTTGGCCTAAAAATCCAAGTCTCTCTTTCCTACAAGGAAGCAGTGAAAAAATAACAAACAGTTGTGCTGCTTGTTTCTGTGCAAGTTGTACCTCCAAAATAGTAGGACTGATGCTCACTGGACTATTCCTTCTCAGCAATAGAGAGGTAGTAGGCTGGGCTTCTCTTTTAGAGTCCAGGTAAAGCTATTCCCTTTACACTGGTCTAGAGGGGGATGTCTCTGCCTATAGCAGGGGGGTTGGAACTAGATGATCTTAAAGGTCCCTTCCAACCCAAACCATTCTATGATTCTGTGGTTGGCATTTACTTAATCCGCAGTTCTCACCTCTACCCCTCAGAAAACAATTGTATTAGAAAAATCACAGAATCACAAGGTTGGAAACGACCTGCAAGATCATCCAGTCCAACCGCCTTCCCATTCCTATTAGTACCACAAGCTACTAGACCATATCTCGTAGCTCCTCATCCAGGCGCCTCTTGAACACTGCCAGGGATGGTGACTCCACCACCTCCCTGGGCAGGCCATTTCAGTGCCTGACCACCCTCTGAGAGAAAAGAATTTCTCCTAATGTCCAACCTAAACTTCCTTTGGTACAACTTCTGGCCATTTCCTCGGGTCCTATTATTTGCCTGGGAGAAGAGGCCAGACCCTTTTTCATCACAACCTCCCTTCAGGAAGTTGTAAAGTGCAATAGCATTATGAGGCAGGTAGCAAAAAAAGTAGCAGTCTTTCTAAAGGCTCTAAATGATATCAAGTGATGTGGCTGAAGTCATATATTAGATCTTTTTAGGCAGCCAGCCTAGCTTAAGAAATTCCCACCTCTAATTACCTACACTGCCATATGCTTCCATCTCAGCTGTGCCAGTCCTTGTGCCCCATGTTGTTATCTGGCATGTGAGGCAATGTGGATTTTAAGAAGTTAGAAGTTTTTGATATTTTAAAGAAAAGCAGCAAAATAATTCATTATAGTTTTGTTTTGTGTGTGTAAGTGGCCAAGCAAGCACTCAGAGTAACAGAAACAAGGGGCATTGTCCTTAGGATGAGCCAGAGAGAGACACTTCAGGGAAAAGTTACTATGGTACGCTATACTTCCAGACTGCAAAAATACATGAAGCTTGGAATGCAACTGGAACTTGATACACCTGCATTCCAGTTCTGTCTATTTTCCTGTACCACTGATATGTACGTAGCAAAGCGGTCATTTAATGAATATCTTGCAGTGGTTCAATACGAAAGTATTGCTGGTAACTATGTCAGCCAAAGTTAAAAATAGAATATAACCATTAGTCACATGAGCACCGTCCAAAAAGCTGGGCAACTCACTGCAGGAAGATTCTCTGAGGAGAAAAGAAAATGGCAATGACATCCAAGAGCTCTCAAAGCTAAGGCTCCTGAGATGATATTTCTCATATATCTTCCTCTCGTACAGCATGATTTATGAAATATATATATATATATCTATACGTATACAAATATCTCAGTCTTTCAAAATTGGTAAGGATTTCTCCTTGCAAACAAGTGTTCACTTCAAGGGAGCACCCTCCTCACTTGAGACGTTCCTGTTCATGCAGAAAAGTGCAAGAGAAACTGATTGCTTTGCATGAGAGGGGAGAAGAAGCTACTCTCTTCCAGCTCTCTCACTAACAAAGTGCGCTGCAAATTGAGACAGCTCACATTTATAAATTGCTCATCACAGATTTGCTTGCTGCAACTGAGTGGTTTCTATCAGAAATGTAGGAAGATTTGGGAGTCAGAATGGGAGCGACAGGGAAAACTCCAACATCAGTTCTGCTAAGAAGCTGGAGAGACTGAACACAAAATAAAGAGCTGCAACAAAGCCCAGATGGAGCATACCAGGAAACGCAGCCAGTTTTGCTGGCTGAGAACAGAAAAGAGTGGAGGCAGCAAGCGCAGCAGCTCCCACATCTCCTCTGTGCTGGGGAGAGTACAGACAACTCCCAGCTCCCTCACCTCCATGCCTGCAGACTTCCCAGTCTGTAAGCTCCCTTCCCTGCTGCTCTGGCAAGTGCTCTTCTTCCTCCTTCATTCCTTCGCCCCTGCATGTAAACAAACTAGGAAAAACAGAACACGTCTACAGCAGAAAATGGGGGATGGGAAGATTCTGCACTGTGTTAACAGCCCACAGGCATTTCATGCAAGAACCACCTTTCTGATATCGTTGGAAAGTCACTACATGTTTATATATGTATTTATGTATATGGATACCTTTGTTTTTTCAGTTAACTTCCTACTTCGTTCCTCTCCCGTTCTCCAGCAACACAGCCTTAAAGGAAATAAGCAGCCACTAGCAGTGCAAGAATATTACAGCTCAACCAGAATAGGAAGCAGAATTGCCAAGTTAATATGCAAGAGCAAAATAACACAAAGCCAACTGAAATAGCACCACTATTTAGCTTTCTTAATGGCTGGCTGCAATCTGTACCAAGATAAAAGGCATCCAGGAAGACTAAGTGATGCTAAGAGCAGGAGAGAAGAACTTCAAAGAACTTGCTTCATAAATATCCCTCAATATTGTAGGATATTACTCTCAAATTAAGTTAAATCAAACCACATCTGTGACATTAGACAATGGCTGAATTGCAGGTACTGAGAGCAGAAAAATATACTACCCTGACTATGACAAGACTGTAGTTATGTGTTCATCTATCACCTTTCAGAAGCAAAGCTCCCATTACCATAGCCTGGGCTGCTGGGTATACCTGGCTCAGGTGTCTCCAGCTTAGCATTGGCTTCCCACCACCAGTCTTCTTTCTGGTGGGAAACAGGAGGCTTTCAAATACACTGAGACATAGGCTCTGCCACCTTCTCACCCTACAGCCACAGTATTTTACCTGAGCTTTGAAAGTTAGCAGGTCACCATTTTCTCACCAAGTTACAGGAGAAGTTTAACAGCATTTGTTTAAAGTTAAAATGTTTAGGATTTGTCAGACTGAATCATTTGCTCCCACAAGTTTTTGAAGAGTAGGCCAAGGAGCCATTGGGATTGATGGCTGATTAAATATCATATTCTAAGAAAAATTTAAAGGACAAGAAATGAAGGGCATTAGTATTTCGGTAATATTTAGGAACTATGAGTGAAGTCACTGTGGCAACTGCAGACTGTTTAACTCAACGCTGACCCCCAAGCAACAGAGCATATATGTTAACAGAAAATGAAGACTATGCAGAACCCCTACCAGATTGGGCAATATAGCGTCAGGAAAATCAAACCTATAATCCTGTCTAGAAATTGTCCCCAGCCTGACAAGTTTGGTTAATAAAGGTGCATTGTTTCTTTCAGCAAACCAAATGTGATAAGTTTGGTTAATAAAGGTGCATTGTATCTTTCAGCAAACCAAGCGTGCATTAGCTTATTACAGCTAAACATTTGTATTTAAAAAACAATGCTATCCAAGTCAGCAAGGCATATTAAACAGTTCATCGTTCTGGATATAC
The DNA here is from genome assembly GCA_016647715.1 of Pavo muticus. Lineage (NCBI taxonomy): Eukaryota > Metazoa > Chordata > Aves > Galliformes > Phasianidae > Pavo > Pavo muticus. The sequence goes on from JACDJE010000434.1 coordinate 430,489, forward strand.
CAGCTCCCCTGGTATTTACGGGAACCAAGACCTGAAGAAAACTTTTATTTAAGAAAGCCAGTGATGGCATAAATCCATCATTTTCACATGACCTGCAAGAAAGGACAAGTTGAGTTCAAAAGTGTGATGTGAATCTCATAGCACAGTCAACCCAACTGAACAGTGGCATTATTACTGTAACTAAACAAGATTATACAAAAAGCAGACCCAAAATTTAGGTCACGCTGTCTGAATGCAATTTAGAAGACAGTGATTTAAAAGACCATTAAGGTCACAGTGGTTTGCCTGCTTTCACAATCACTCTGTGGAGTGGATAGAGAAAAAAAATGTGATACTCCAATGCACAAAGCATCAAAGTACCATGTTTAAATAGTGAGAAGTGATCGCACCATTTTGCAATGGTTCTTCTAGAATGAATCTGCTCCTCACATCAACAGCCTACATCTAATGTCATTAAATCGGTAAGAGCTCAGAGGAAAGCAATAGGATCTATTTATGGACTAGACTTATAGATAGATACTGTAGCCAATCCTTTTAATTTATCCAAGAGAAGGTACAGAAGTGATGATCGTTGTCTGTGTCAGCTTATAGGTGATAACTCTTTCTCCTAGAGCTGATTTGATCAGAGAATGCCAATCTGCTGGATCAAAGCTGCTCCCAGGAACTTGGTAGATTTGATAGGACTGATACAAAGTTTCTCAGGTCCCTGATGCTATTCTGTCAGCAATTAAACCCAGGGTTCTCCATTTAAATCATCTTCTCTTCTAAGCTGGAACACAGTTTCCAAGCTTAGTCTTTCATGTCCCAAACGACAAATTAAACCACCTTCCAAATCTTTGCTCTCTCCTAACTGTCAGAGCTGCTTCACTTCACAAACAGAGCCAAGGAAAAATAGGAAAGAGAAAGGATAGACCGATGGTGTAAGCTAGTGTGAGCCACTCAGATTAGGCTGAAAATACTCTGTGATTGCAGGCATCCCCGCAACTAACTGATGAAAGACTTGAGGAATAACCACTGGCTACTTTAGTCAATTTTCTTCACAGAAAAAAAAAACAAGAAACAAAAAACAAAAAACAAGGCAAACAAATTTCTTGGGCTTACCTGCGTGTGAATTGAGGAAGGAATCTGACAATGATTAGTTCAACTTAACGTTAACAACAGACTGTGACTTTTCTTTTGTCTTCTTGTTGTTCGGTTGTCTGTGGGTTTTTTTTTTTTTTTTTTTTTTTTAGCCTCTCATTTTTCATTAGTCCCTCCCTGACCTTCAAAGCAATGAGTACAGGAGCTTGCTTCCATCAAGACCTGACCCAGGCTTATTTCAGAGCAAGCCCAACAACTCCCTCTCTCAAGCAGCCTTTGCTGCATTGACATTCTTTCCCTTGCAACATTTACTCCTATCTAAGATATGCCTGGAAAAGCTCATATCTAAGACATGCCAGGGAAACTGAAAACATTACTTTAGCACAGGAGTAACTGAGGACCATTCAGAAATCATTAGACAGACATAGTAGAGACGAAGTAATATTCTGAAACTGACTCCTCTGTAGTCACACTGTTGGCTTGAGAGCTCGATCACTACTGGAATATGGCACAGAATTTTTAATTATACTGCTACTATGAAGTGGTAATGAGCATTAGCTGATGACTCAGAATAATAATTATGAGGTGGTGCTATCATGAAGGTACAATTTTAGAAGCCGTGCAGGTGTTACTTTCTTGAATGATTCAAAAATTACAAGCAGCCAATCCTCCTGCTAATTGCAGATGGAAGTTATGAACATCTAAAATGCATTTTTTAAATGTCCAAAAGGGGCCTCTGAGGAGGTTGTGCCTTAATGCTGCTAAGCTGATTGATTTTCAGTGTCCAGAAATAATTCCCCTAGTACAATTTCTGGCTTTTTCACGATGTGTCAAACGTCCGTCTATTAAAAAGGTTAGGCTGCCTGTTCTTGGAGAAAGAAACATTTCAGGCTTGATTCCATCTAAACCTCCCACGGTCCCCATTTCAGAGTGTCAGTCATTTTATATCGGTGGCGGCAGCCTACTTTCAATGACAGCATAAGGGTTTTTATATTACAGGGGCTTGCCATATTTTGTCATTTTCTTTAATGACAATAGGAGAGTATGTGTTTGAAAGCAGTAAGTAACCCTGGTAAAACTGTTTAAAATATTCTTGTAGCATTGAGTTTTGGTAACTTCTTGGAAAATACCTGTGATACAAGGCCTCTCTTCCCATCCGGCTTATTCTCCAGGTTACTCCACCACACCGCAAATTGAATCAAGAGAAGTTTTCAGTGTCTCAAATTCTAATGAAAACACAGCTGACTGGGGATATATATATCACATTTGTACTACAGAGTGTTTCAACATTAGATTGTTTGTGACAGCAATTCAAAAGCACCGAATCTCCCAACTCCATTCTCTCCTGGGTGCTTCAGTGGCTCTTTTTCAATCACTCTTGAAATAGCTGTATAATGGAGTTACGTGGGCCTTGCTATAGAAACGATAGAGAGCTGATAAGTGCAAAAAACTTCACTTTTAGCACATCATAACCTCCCCCACATCACTGCTATTTGAACAATTCAATTAAAATTTTGGGTGATAGCGCACTCTTCATTTCTTCCTTAATTAACTGCACGATGCACAAATAGGAAGAATGAAGCTGAGTGAGAAATCCTTCCTCCACAATTTGCAGGAAGCCCGTGATAGAGAGAAGCGAGGCAGGCTGGGTGTGCTGGGCCAGCTGTCAGGCCGCAGGGATCTCTCTTGCCGCAGGCACGCCTCCCGTGACTCAGGCCCTCGCGCCCCATGCCCCACGTCACGTTCACTGAATGGTTAGTTACATCATTCCTAAAGCATCTGGTGCTAAGCTAGAAATCAAAACCTGGGGATAACACAGGCATGTGCTGTGGAGGTCTGCTGTATGGAATAGCAGTGATTGCTGTCAAAGGTAAAAAAAAAAAAAAAAAAATAAAATAAAAAAATTCAGCCTTTTTTAAATTAGAGCTGTGGAGTTTACTTGTTTACTACCTTGTCCTGTCACCAAAACCAGATGAATTTTCCCATTGTTCAGTTCAGCAACACAGAAGAGACGTTTGTACCAGCAGACAGATGAGTTTCATTACTTTGGGACTGGTCTCTTGTACAGAGATGCTGTGTCGATATAAGGCCTTAATAAAGCCAGTCACCTTACTTGTTACCACTGCAAGTAATCTCCACAATCAGTCATATGATTAAGTTATCACATGTCAGATGAACTGCCCTTGCAGATGACGTACACACAGTTGCCATGCCCCAAGCACAAGGCAACTTTCTGTTAGACTTTCCAGTTCCTTTACACACACCTACTTCAGAGGCCCATGGTGGGCCCAGGCGGCTCAGTTGTACCACCAAGCACATCAAGGCTCAGGATGCCCCAGCACAGACCTGTTGAGCTAGTTATTACTACACGTGGTCTACAGATAGCAACTTTTTAAGAAATTAATCACATTTGATTCTCTTGGGCACCAGTGAAACAGAAAATGTCATTACTTTAATTAATGATATTTAAATGTTAATTTGTAACAATGTTTGCCCATTATTCCAGCAGGATTTGTTTCTCTTCCTTCAAGCCCTTGAGCCCCCCATCAGGCAATGCTACCTCTGCTAGGAGGCTGGAAGCAAGAGAAGAAGGTGGCACTAAGTCTAGGCTTTCATTTTGGAGCCCCTCTTCACACATGTAATCATACACTGCTGACCAAGCTCAAAACCCATTTGAAAGCCTGTCCAATGTACCCACTGGCATGGTGCTAAACCATTTCAAATTAAGGTCTACAACACCCACCTACTTTGATGCACAGCTATTTTTTGTTGTTTACAAACCTGAGCGCAATCTTTAGACAGACGAAACATCCTCTAGCCCAAGACGCTTCCCTGAGAACAGACTTCATCTCACTTTCTGCTGAGCAGTCAGCATGAACTAGTCATGAGTTTATTTCTGTTTTTAAGGAGAGGGAGCCTTCCCAGCGGCAATTCAACTCCCCTATTTTAGGTGCTTATCTCAGGCTTGCATGAATCACCTCAGCCGCTCCCTCCCTCCCCACCCACTAACTATACAGGTAGCCTTAAATAACTGCACAGAGCTAGACCTTAGGTGTCTTCTTGAAGACTATCAGGAAAGACAAACTAAATTTAACAGTGGCCAACAGCACCCACTGAGGATCACTCATTTTCTTCTCAAACACACCAATTTTTCCATATTCCAGGAAAAATAGGTTTCTAAACTTTCTGATTTGGAAGTTGCATCATTAGAAATTACTAAGAGGATTTATTTTCCATATTACATACACCTGATCTCTTCAATGTATCATTGGTATCTGAAAGCTTTCTGCAGCAGTTTCATGATTTAGCTTTGCCTTGAACAGAAGAAGGGGCAGAAGAGGGATCTGGTCTTATTTCTCATTTAAGCCTGCTGTCTGATAATAGCACCATTCCTACTAAGTACTTTTAAATTCCATTCTTGCTTCACTTCCATCATATTTTCTCTCTTTTCCCCCAAGCTGAAAACATACAGCATATTTAGTTCTTTCTTCAAAGAAAAGTTGCCCCAGTCTTTTTTGCCCTAAGGTCTCTTACTCTTTTTCCATTTTTGTTTATGGGGGGTAGACAAAACTCTCCAAAGAATGTAAGAGGCAAATATTTATGTATCTAAAGCATCATAGGGATGATTTTGGTTTTGTTCTGTGCTCCTGCCCTAGCGTTTCTGATTGTTCTATCTGCTTAATAATCACCACTGCACACTGAATTGATATTTATAAAGAATTATTCACAACAACTTCAAGAGGGTGGGGTTTTCACCCACTCAGCAAAAACAGGATTATTTCCTTTCCCAAGCATGCATTATTTTGCATCTGCTGGCACTGGAATTTCATTTGCCAACCCAGACTAAAAAGGCTGTCTGTAAGCCACTTCAGGCAGCTTCCAGTCAGATTATTATAAATAATTTCGTTATCCTCTGCAAGTTCTGTCATCTACTTATAATAAAATCATTGATGAATACGTCGAACAGCTCAGACATCATCGCAGATGTTTGAAAGACTTCATCCCAGCAATAGCTTCTATTGAACCAGGAAATTAATCAGGTATTCCAGTTCTTTGTTTCCTATTTTTAACCACTTATCAATCTGTGAGACTTTTGCTTTTATTCACTGATAATTGTGATTCTAACAGATTTCTGTAAAATACAGCCTGTACTTCAATTTTCAAAGAGTTTTTGACAAGGCATCAGCTAGACCTGCTGTATCCATGTTATAGCTTCCTGCAGAAACTTCAGTAGATTTGTGAGAAACAAATTCCCTTTACACTGTCTCCTCTATGGTGCATCACATTTCCTTGTTATCTATTAATTTAATTCTATTCCTATTATGATTTCTACCAAACTACCTAATACAGAAGTCAGACTTACAGATAATCTCCCTGCATGACCCCAGAAGCCCTTGCTAGATGGGTACATTATTGTTTTATTTAAGCAACAGAGTACAAACCAGAAGCAAATTCTTGTCATTCATTTAGAGCTCTTGCACAAACAGCATCAAACTCCAGTGCCCTGTTACCAAAATATTTTATCTTTTTTTTTTTTTTTTTTTGTGTGTGTGTGTGTGTGTGTGTGTGTGTGTGTGTGTGTGTGTGTGTGTATGTGTGTGTTTAAAGCCTTTTAGAACTGACATTTCAAACACTGCCAGGCGACTATCAGACAGACATGTCTGGTCCGGTGAAGGCAAGTCCCTGCAATTCAGCTGCCTTGAAGATACCAACAGTGGTTTTAGCAAAGTTAATGATCTGTAGTCTGAGAGGAGCAAAGGCATGAGAAAGGAGGGAGTACAAGGTAGAAAGGATAAGGGATGAGTCATACTATTTAAAATAACTGACATCCAAGTTTTCCTCACTGTGGCATCTAATAACATGCATGTCCTCAGCCCACTCACATTAGAGGATATGGGTGTAGTCAGGAGCTCTGCTGTAAATCTATTTCATGAAGTTGCCACCCTCAGTCTCTGCTGCTGCCCTTCTCAGGCCTCTGGAAGGGAAAAAGCACTCCTGGTGCTTCAGCAGTCAACTGCCTTCACCTGCAGCACTGCTGACAAACGCAGGAAAGATGGAGAAGGACTCTATCAGGGAGCATGGGAATAGAACAAGGAGTAATGGTTTTAAACTAAAAAGGGGGAGATTTGGATTAGATACAAGGAAGAAATTCTTTACTCATAGAGGAGTGAGGCACTGGCACAGCTGCCCAGAGAAGCTGTGGATGCCCCATTCCTGGAGGTGCTCAAGGCCATGCTGGATGGGGCCCTGGGCAGCTGGATCTAGTAGGAGGCTCACGGCAGGAGGTCGGAACTAGGTGATCTTCAAGGCCCCTTCCAAGCCAAACCTTTCAATGATTTAGTGCTTTAATAGTGGTTCAGCTACAGGTACTGAATTTAAGCTGAAGGCAACTAAGATGCTTTTGCACCCTGCACCCAGCCAGCCTGGAAGATGCAGTCGTTGCCCAGGCCCTCTCACACTGGGTTTCTGCACCACTTGACAAGGTGGAGATAAAAACAAATACTCCCATAAACTTCAGTACACGAGTTAGTCCTGCATTTAGGATGGTGACAAACATAGCTTACACCTCAGAAAATGAGGAAGGAAGTGGTCAGACTGGGTTTTGATGGGATCACCACTATTTACACTGGTGAATAGTATCATGGTTTGCAGCAGTTGTGCAAACCCCAAATGCTTCAAGAGCTACGATTCAGATTAATGTCTTCTCATTAAAAAAGAAACAAAAACACAGAGCCAAGCATACAAGAAGTATCTCCATTATCATGTGATATTTGAGCAGCTATGTGCTTTTACTGTTTTTATTTGTCTTTCGCTACAGCTGTTGAAATGCAGGAACTTAACTGAAAGCTAGAATTATTTCTAATACGACTCTGAGGTACTGCGTTTAAAAATAACTTGTGAAATACTGCAAGATTCATGATAGATATCAGACCAGAACACACTAAGTGTGGCAACACTGGAGGTTTGGTATTTGCATCTAGATGGAGTAGGTTTTCAGCTTTCAACTAAGTCTTTCAAAAATGCACTTGTACAAGCATTGCTCAACATCATGTCAGTTCAAAGAGGCCAGGATTGCCAAGGCTGAATCACTTTTACAGCCTCTATCAGAAAATATACAATTCAGGAAAGCCCAAGTACTGAGAATTAATTGTTTTAGCAAAAGGTCCAATCAGAATGTAACTTTGCAATCCACTGCAATAATTTAAACACCGTCAACATAAAAAAATTTAGTACTGCAATTATAACCACATATTTGGAATAACATCCAAAAAGCTAGGAAAATTGTTATTATACTCAGAGGATTGCTAATTCTTCCATACTGATGAAAAAACAGGTTTAAGAAGCTAAATTGGTAGCACATAACACAAGTAAGTAGATTTTAAAGAAGCCGTGGGAATTCTGCAAATTCGTTTTTGTGAAGTACCCACATGGGATTGATCCACCGCCATGCTATATTAGCTTCATTAGCAAGGAGTTATAACAATATCCCAGAAAGAGCAGAACTGAGGCTTTTTTCTTTTCTCTGTTGCACGTGGCTCTTCCAACAACTTCTTACCCATGGGAATGAGAAGGAAAGTCTCCCTCTCCATGCAAAGAGCCTATGTGAAATTTTCTTCTTCAGATTAATACAGACATAGGAGACAAAACTGATTACTCCATGAATGAGCAAGCAAAGTAGCTGTCAGTCAGACCAGGTAATCTTGGTACAAACAGAGGATGATTACTGCAAAACACGTAGTTTGACATGCTGACAGAAATCACTCTTGTCAAGTTGTATTGATATGCAATGACTTGCAGGCTACTTTGGGTCCTCTACTTCCCTAAACTTATTTTATTTTCATGACTGTAAGTGCTGAGCGACACTTTTCTTATGTCCTCAACACGGTGGTTGGGTTTTTTTGGTATGATTCATAATCAGATGCTTTGAAATATATTTTTTTCTCCTGATTGCTTAAATGAATGTGTCATTGTCACTTGGGAACAAGCAACAAAAAGCATGAACGAGAGCATATTCAATGCTGTGAACAAGGCCAAATATTTTTGGATCTCTGTCTTCTAGCACTACCAGAAATATTTCAAAGTTTCTCCTCTAGACCTTGCTCTCTGCTGCAAACTTCTACCCCTTGCTGAGAATTCAGAATTTGATGTGCCAATTCAGCCTTTCATTTTAATTAAATCTAAAAATCGGGAGTTATTCAACATTATTTTATACTGCTTAGAGCCAGTAATTGGACTCCATGTGCCTCTTCGCTTTGCAGCCAAGGGCATAATTTTGGCAAGTTCACATAGCATTTGCTCACAAGCACAGAGTACACAGATCTTTTGAGCCAATTGGGACACAGCTAACAGATGCTCAGAGAGGATGTTTTCTCTTTCCCCCCCTTAATATAAGGGCTAGGCTCTCTCTGGCTGTTAGACAGGATTCATCACTGAGGTGGGTGGAAAAATTAAGACCTAACTATAAGCTCGTTAGCAAGGCAATGGTAACACAGTTAATGCCAAAGTCTTTTCTTGGATTAGGGTAAACTTGGGTCCAGTGGAGGAAAAATGGCTTCACTGGGGATGAGGATGGGCTGGGTACCACTGGTGGGCCACCACACTCCTCACAGCCATCCATCCACTCGCCTAACTGCAGGCAAGCTGGGAGCATGTTTGTGCATGGAGGTTAAAATCAAACTTCCAAAAAAAAAAAACAAAAAAAAAAAAAAAAAAGCACCCCCAGATCAAAACCTCTTATTGAGTGTCTGGCTTAAAGCGCAGCCAATTGAGAAGCTGGACCAGCTGAGTGTGGAAGCAGCTGCAGAATGATAGAGCGAGGCAGCAGAGAGTGGGGGCAGTGTGGAAACACCCTACTGTACCCCATCCCAAAAAGAAAGGGAGCAACACTCTAAGGGACAAAGAACGTCAACCATATTAGAAGTCCCTAGGAGCTAACCCCACCTGCTTAGTGCATACTTAAGCATGATGCGCAGGTCTTGCCAGCAGTAAGCCTGTCATTCTCTGTGTGCTGTTTCACACATAGGCCAGGCCACAAAGCACTCAAAGTTCTAACCATACAACAACCTCAGCTATTCAGAAGAGGCAAATAAGGCACAGTTTTGATTTTTAAGCACAGATTTAACTTGCTCTACCTTCTCAAGCTAATCTAAGGAATAGAGAAATTATTACTCTTCCAAGGAAATGCTGAGGCTCCCTCCATCGATTGACTCCAGAAACTGGCAATTTAAGCTATGGATAAAGTATTGTCCAGACTAGCCACAGAAACACACAGACCAGCAACAACCATCGAGACATCTCTCGCTCCCCAAAGCTTCCCCCAACAACTGTCAACTATCTTCTCTTGCAAACATTGCCACACAGCATGTCCCAATGCTGTTATACCAGCTCCTATCAGCACCCGAGCAGCAAGCACTCAAGATGTCTTTTAATCCCATCTCTCTGCTGCCCATACTCTGTCTCTAGTAATCTCGACTCAGGAAATAAAATCCACATCAATCTGTCCCCCAACATTTTAATCAATGGTGGTCAATATGAGCCAATGCCTACACTAGGTTTCCCAAGCATGGTAAGACCTCATCTTCAAGGTGCAAAACAAGCAGTGCACTTCACTACTCATGTCAGTAATCTCTAAAGAACCCCTTTTACCACCATTGCTTTGCTAGCTTGAAAAAAAGACTACGTACAGCCTGAACTAGCAAAAGAGTGTAATTGTCAACTGGACACTTGAAGGTAGGGAAGTTGGGGGAGACTGAATATCTTTTGCTTCCAAATATCTATGAGTATCTATGGCTTCTAAACATGTTCCCGAACCACTTCATGCCTGCCAGAGCATTTTGGAGCTAATCATCGCCAGAGGTACCATGAGCTGCTTCCTCGTGGGAAGCTGAGCTGCAGAGCCCTGGCCTCTGACCAGCCCATCCCGGGACCACCCTCCCACAACCAGCTCCAGCTGATGGAGCTGATCCATAAGCATCAGGAGCTTTCCTTGTCCTGAAGAGGAAATGGTGTCAGGTTGGTTGGACCCATCGCTCACTTCCCCACTACTGCTGAGCCATTTTTCTCCACCATCTTCTGATTTGCAGCTCATCTGTGCCTAAAGGCAGAGTAATCATTTGCTCTGAGCAGAGAAGAAAGCCATGAAAACTATAAACTTTCTAAACATCCCTCCTGCCAACACCTGTCATCCGCTTCCACATTTCCTATTTGCTCTGTTTTCATTTAAGGTATTATATGACTCAGACGAGGCCTCCACAGCTTCAAAAGAATTCCTATGTCTGACTGCCTCGGCTTTATTAAAAGTAACTGAGCCATTGATCATCATCAGAAGATGTATTCTCAGGAGAAATGATATCATTTGTACACAAATGATCCTGCAAGCACAAACACTCCACCAGCCTCAGATAACAGGAAAACGACTATGCGGGGGAGGAGAGAACCCCCCCAGCACACATTCAGATCATCTTAGGGATAACAAATGGAGAGAGTCGCACCTTTATGAGCAGATGGGCTAACAAGAAGATGCACTTCCAAAGGAAGAGAGAGAGGGAGAAGTCATTTTCTTTTGCTGTTGTCAAGTCTTTAAAGGCAATTTCATGCTGCTGTCTAAGGAGGCAAGCAAGCAAGACTGCTGATCCCTATTACTACCAATTCCCTACCTTCAGAGAGGTTTTATTGTAGTTTGTTTGTTTGTTTTTAATCTGACATTTTCTATACGCTCCTGTGTGCTGCATTTCATGGTTGACCAAAATGTGAGGGCTGGAGAAGGGGATGCATGACTGCATGGCAACACCTGTGAGAAATCTAACTATTTTCCTTCCTCTACCACCAGCTAGCTACAGACAAACAGGATCAGCCTGTCTGGGATATGAAACTTGCTTCTAGAAAAACACATGAATAAAGATCAGCGCCATGGATTAGAACACATAAAGAGTAAAAGATGCTATATAAAAGTCCACTGAAGCATCTGCCAGCTACAATCACTCATTTTTCAGGAGTAATGGACTAAATATCCATAAAATAGATATGGAGACTTTTTTTTTTTAAATGCTTTCATGTGAAAGATCAATGTTTCATATCGGAAAACTTAATGGACAACTCCTGGCAAACATTTAACATGAATACAGTGCAGGATCAACAGCTGCTGCTGCTAGAATAAAGCAGCTATCATGCAATTTTGTTTCGTGGATACATAAAGATGTTGAAACCTGCACTAGATACTGAGTTCCCCAACCAAGAGTATGTTTGGCATATCCAGCTTAAAACCTCACAAACCATAGAAGCCACCGAGATATGCAGAAGTTTGTCAAACAGAAAGTGGGCTTCTAATCAAGAATAGCCCCAAAAGAACAGACAAAACTGAAGTCCTTCTGGTCTGCAGCCAGAATCCTCAGTTCTTAGAAATAATGACTTAGCAAGAACGTGTCTCTGAATCAGCTGAGGCAACTGTTTGCTGTTCCAAGAAAACCTGGGAAAGCATTCTTTGAAGAAACCATTACACAAGGAGGGGAAAAGAGAAACAGACCTCAAGTTATCCTTACTGTTGGGAAAATACATCATGTGATCCAAAACATGTCAGCTAGCCACCTAAAAGCCCAGCTGAGTTAGTGCCCTGAGGTGCAATTTAGCTTACTTAGGTTTGCGCAAATTATGCATATCAGGCACTCAATGCTTTGGAGGCTGAGGGTTCACACTGGTGGATAAAGGTGCTGTAGGAGAGAAATGGCAGCACTGCCATGTGGTTCTTCAAAAGAAAAGCTGTAGCAGTCGGCTCATCTAAACTCAAGAAGCTTCTCTAGGCGCTCTAGAGTTTCCTTTGAAGTATGTATCTAGGAGCACATATGGTCCTGGAGCATATCCACACACATTCACCAGAAGGGAATGAGAGTGGGTGGAATACATAAGACTACCCCTAAGAAAGGGAGTAGGAAGAAGAGAGAATAAAAATTCTGGCATAAACAAACAGCTGCTATTTCTAGCCCTTCTGGTTGAACCCCTCCTCCAGCCCTGATGCCACTCTGCAAGAAGCCTTGTTAAACTTAAAAGACAACTGGAGAAATAAAAGCATTTTTACAACCCAGTTATGACCACTTAAAAACATACTGTAAATCTATTCACTGCTTAACGCACCAGGTACATCCAGCAAATGCTTTTACTCAGTGTGTTCCCAATGTAGCTTGATACTCTCCATGTAGCTTGAGTGTGCATATTCAGGCAATAAAAAATTAAATAAGCCAAGTCTGGATTAAACTCAGTCCACAATAGCAAGGGAAAAAAAAAATAGAGTAATTACAGACAGTGGCTTGGTTAAGCTTAGGAAAGCTTAACAGAAAAGGATTTTTCAGTAATTGCCATCTCTAACCTTTTATCCAAGCTCAGTGGGTACATTACCTAAGTCAGCAGGAAGTTTAGCCACTCCACATGAAATTAATAACATTTATGGGCTGACCCATCACCCACAGTCTTCTCAAAGCTTTTTAGAGCAAGAGCTATGAAGATGTTTGTCCTCTCATCAGGAAATGGTCTGTGCCACACTTAGCTACTTAAAACAAAACACCCCCCTACTTCAGCAGGCAGCAGTCCCCAGGGACCAAACCTCCCTCTTATGCAGTCTTGGGAGTAAATTAACTGCTCTGTTGAGCAAGTTTACCTACTAATTACAGGAACGAAAACAAGCTTCTCAAGAGCGGCACATCCCATCCAATGACCCACAAGGAGCCCATGGGGTGGCAGCTCTCACCTCATCAGGGTGTCTCCTACCATGCCCACTTGTCCCATGGAGCATCTGGTGCCCCAAAGCAGGAGCTTCACTGCTGACCTCAGCACAGTAACCTCCTGCCCTTGTAAACACAAGTCAGACCTTGCACCTATCCCTCCACAGAACAGAGGCCCACATTTAAGGGATGAATTTAAAGCTTGGGTGCCTGCAAAATGGCTATGGAGTCACCCCACACACCACACCAGAGATGTCAACTCGACTTGGTATTCAAGTAAGCAGAGAACGAGATAAACTCGTTTAACCAACATTGACCCAGTTTCACACTGGAAAGGAGCAAAACAGGCACAAGAACTTAAAATGTATTCCTTATGTGATGCTCTTCATCTATTTTGAAAAGGCAAGCCTAAAATATTTGAGTCCCTGTGATAAAACTCTAGCCAAGGAACAGGTTAGCGCTCTGACTTCACAAAATTATGTTGAAAACCACTAACACAGAAAACAGCACACATGCATTATAAGGTTGTGCTCTCTTTTCGATGTCATCGACCAAGAAAAGAACAAGAAAAATCAAAAGAAGGACAAACAAGGATGGTTGGGAATTGATTGCCGCCTTTGAAATGTTTAGTGGAACAGTTGGAATAAGAAGCTGACTGCAGCTGAACTGAAAAATCACTGTGTAGCTAGATTACTCATCTACTGTTAAAACAAATTAAAGTTTTCTTCCCACAGGCAATGCTGAAGATTTCAGAGAACCCATAATTTATAACGCGGAAAAGTTAAGAAGAAAACTTGGCGAAACTGAAATGAATTTTGGACATAATGGGCAGGAAAACAGAGGACAGATGAAAGGTGATGATGCTTGATGCGATGAGGGCTGCACACAGCACGCAGCAAGTGACTAGAGGAGGAGGCTGATGAGCTACGTTAGGAGGGTACACCTTCCTCCCTTCCTAGCTCCAAATAGCCCTCCTTTTTCTCTTCAAGCTGTTTACAAGTTTTCATTTTAAGCTGCTACATGGTACCAGAGGCAGTAAGAATGAGCACTTTCGGCAACACTACCCTTATTGTAGCCAACATAGGGAAGCACTATCAATAGAAATTTGAATAGGTGATTCTCCTTAACATTTTCTGTAATTAGACAGCTAACTCATTTATACGAAGCAAGAAAAGTGAGTGTGCAAGGCCTTCTGGCTAAGCACTGCAGTAAGTGCTTTATTCCAATCTATTTTCCAGGAGCGATCACACTTTGGATGGAAGCCCACTTCAAACAATTTATTTTTCATGTCTGAACAAGGCAATATAACTTCTACACAATTTAATCTCTTTGCTAAAAGATTTAGCCTTTATAGCTGAAATGCACAAGCTTAACAATAAGGTTAAAATACCCAGGATGCTTAAATCTGAGAAATGCGTTTGCTGGCCGTAGATCAGGACAAGCAGAAGCACTTGGCTGCAGCGCAGCAACTCGGTTGAGGCCTGCCAGATGCTTCGCCTGACTCCTCGTTGTCGCCTACAGAAGAACAACCGCTTCAAGCCGGGCACACAACCGGCCACAAAACCCTGTAATTACCAGCAAAGCTCCATCACCAAGGCTCCTCCAAAACGTTGGGGAGCAGCCACTGCCAGGCCTAGCTCCTCGGGTCAAGAAGGCTTTGTGGAGGAGCTGCCGATCGCCTCGTCCTTCTTGCTTCCCCACATGGCTGTTTCCTTCTGTTCTCCAGCTGCAATGAGCAGGCTGCAATTTACCTCCTCGCCCTCACCCTCAAATTTGTTTGGATAAACAAGCTCGCCTTTGTTCTGAGCTGCTACTACATTTACACATTGTATTGTAAATCAGCCCGTATAAAGTGAGGCAGGCCCTTGAACAAGACACTAGCATTTTTGTTCAGAGTGGAATTAAACCAGTAAGAGGCACAGAACTCCTCTCATAAACAAGAGTCTGGAAACAATTGGTTTTTAAAAGGTGAGAGGTTTTAAAAAGTTTACTAAACAAACCTAGCTGGTTACAGCCTATGGAGTTAGCCTACAAACAAGTTCAAGGCCGTATAAACTGCCAAAGCAGCACTATTTCTGAAGAAACCTTTAAGCTGTTTAAAAGCTTGCTTTCTCTGTCTTTCAACGGCCCAAGAATTATTGGCAAGTGATTTAGCTTTTATTGAGTACACAGAGAGGAATAATTCACAGAGGAAGGGAATTAACTATTTACCTTGTCTATTAAAGACAAGAGACCTAAATAGCATCCAGGCAATACAGGATAAACAGCAGGAAAAAAAATCACAGTAATAATAGTGGAGCACAGGAATACACATCTGCAAAGCCCTTCGCATCAGAGGCCTGGAGAACAGGTCCAAAAACATCTGTAAGGAATGGCTTAAATGCTGCTGACCTAGCCTTAAGGCAGAGAATGGACTCTGTTTACAGCCTCTTCAAGACCCTCCCCAAACCTGCTTACTATTACTTTAAATAAAACTTGTTTGCCAAGACATACCCCATGAGTTCAGAAAGGTCCAGCAGAAAAGAGATCAGAAATGATCATTGCTTCATAGCTGCCCAGATTTGCTGGAAAGCTACTTCTATAACCCTGTTATAGAAGCACACATAAGAAAAAAATAAATAAAATTTGCCAAGAGTAAGTTGCATCTGATGTTGTCTGCAGACAGACTCCAGAGCTGAGGCCCTCTGATGGGATGCTACAGAGAAGAAACTGGATACATGCAGTATGTCATGCACCACTGCAGACAGCCCTGCATCCTGCGTAAACATCAAGCCCAAAAAATTAATCTCAAATGTTGGTTTGGAAGAGGAGACAGAAATGTTATGGAATTTGATTTAAAAGTTATTTGCCCTGATTTACAATAAGCATGTTAAAATAGTTTGCTACAGGCTCTTTTCTGTACATCTACCACCCGTGCTACAGAGAAACTCCATACTTTAGTGATTTCAGATTGAAAGAAGACAAGACAAAATGCATGCCCCTTGTTCAACTTTCTGGAAGTCACAGTATCACTGCCCAAACTGCAATTCTTGTCATGATCCAACAGCACACGCTCACCTCCAGCAGGCAAAGGCGGAATGGGGAGGTGGGTTCCAATGCCTGCTTGCCCAGCAGGGCAAAGCACAGCCTCTACTCCACCACCAGCACCAATGGGCCTTCTTCCTTTATGCACTCCTGACTGCAGTGGCTGCCCCAGGCCTTCCTTAAAGTCCCTCACATCCCCACCCGGCAGAGGGTGGCAGAAGGGCACCAAGCCCTTCCTGAGCACTGCATCCTGCTCTGCACTTCCACCCCTGCCAGAACGTGTTGCCTCTTGCTCAGTGATCTACCTTTTGTCCCACTTTTCAGTCTTCAAACAGGTCATTAGTGGATTAATCAGGACTGGAATGCATCCCTGGCGTCAATCATCTGTTGGAGCATGACCTCCTTCCTCTCCCAAGCTGCTCTTTGCACCCTCTCTCCATTGTTTTCCTTTCCTCTCTCAGCAGTGTTTTGTACAGGGACTTGTTCGTTTAATGCCTTTCACCTGGATTCAGAATCACAGAGGGGATAAGGTGGGAAAATACCAATGGGACACCCAGAGCATAAGCCCAGGACCATGTTCAAGTGGCTTTTGAGTATTTTCAGAGGAAGACTCCACAACCTCCCTGGGCAGCCTGTGCCAGTGCTCTGTCACCAGCACAGTAAAGAAGCACTTCTTGGTGCTCATGTCAACTGAAGATGACAAAACAGACAGAGAGAGGCTCTTACAGGACAAGCAATGCTCTGACCTGAAGCCAGATCCATTTCCGAACAGAGCAAACACAGGCTGCACAGAAATGGTGTTTAAGGGAATGAAAAGAAGCCATGAAACCATCAGCGGCCAAAGGTCTTTAAACCCTGTAATTTGTGCCATGAAGAGAGATTACAGCCCATCTGTCCCAGCTACAGCACAAAGGAATTCAGAGTTACTCGTGTTCCCCTTCCCCGCCTCTCCCAGCCCCCTGCCTAGGCAATATGTAAAGCCAACATATACAATTATGTACCTAACTTGTTTGTGTGATCTGCCACTTCACCACTGCTGCTGTCCTTACAGAAGCCCGGGCATTATGCTTGGAAAATAATACATTATCTAAAATAATTCTCTGAAATCTGCCATGACCTGTGCTTTTCCCAAGTTTTAGTCTGTACTGATGACACCGAATGCTCCAGCATTAAGATTTATTTTCCTGCCTGGAGATAGTGCTCCAAGAACATGAGAAAAACACATCTGTGCACTCTAACAGTAAACTCTTGCACTAAGTATTAAGGTGACTCCGCCAAATTAAAGAGACCATAATATATTTTTAAATGCCTCAGTTCAAACAGCCTCTCAGAATGTTACTCATGACAGGGTTTTAAATACCTATTCTTTGACTTACATGCATGATATCTGCCTACCCTTCATTCTTGCTCCATTGTAGTTCAAAGTAGGTAATATTTACCAAATCCACTTGGTATTTTATTAGGCTCTGCAGAGGCTGTGGGGACCCCTCAGGGCACTGCGAGTCACCCACACATTACCCACATGAGGGATGGGGCAACACACACCCCCAGATCTCTCAGACCTGAGGAAGAAGTTTGAGCTGGATCTCCCTGAGAGCAAAACCTGCTGTCCCAATGGGCAGCACAGCCCAGCTCTCAGTCCTGGAACCCATCTTATCTTCTGGGGGCTGTGAGTGTGGAGTGGGAATATGGATTTCTATTTTGAAACAGCACACAGCTCAGCCTGTCACTTCCCACTGTAAGAATTTCTTATTCTAACAACCAGGGGAAAACTTGACCAAAAAGCTTATAACAGCAAGACCACACTGAGTCCTGAACAAAGAAAACCATGCTTAAAAGCTCTCGACTAGTATCACTGGGGCGCACGCAGACAATAAGCAGATTTAAGAAGCTTTTCTATGTTCTGTTTCTTTTCCTATAGGATGGCTAAAATCCAGAGCAAAATTATTTAGCAAACAAACTGAAAATAAAAACAAATCAACATCTCCCACACCATTATCTCCACAAAGACACAAAGAAATAACTCTGTTCATTTTTGTGGTTCCAAACAAAGGCAGGGAAGAAGAAAGCAGACAGCCTTGGAAGTGCTGGGAGCAGGCACTGCCAGAGGAAGGGACATCAGGCACCCAGCACCCGCCATGCCCCCATCTCAGCCTCATGCCGACCAGGTGACTTGAAACGCCTGGGGTCCAGGTTTGCACATCAGCAGAGCGGGGATAATAGCAGGTCTTTCCATCACAGGGGTGTTACAAAGATCAATTAGTTAATGTCTGAAAAGCGCTTTGAAGATATAGCAGGTGGTGAGCATTATTATGCAAATAATGTGACTTAAGAAAATCACAAGTGCTGGATTAATACTAATCCCTTTGATATTTAAAAGACACCATTTTTCATATTTTAAAGCAGCGCACATTTATGCTATACATTTCCACTAGTGCTGTAACAACAAATTTTAACCTTTTCTTCTTGTACAGCTTAATACATAAAACTCTTCTGGAGACATCTTTACAAAATCCGATCTTGATTCAGAGCCGGAAATAGTGGCAGAAATTATGCATGTTGATGAACTGGATAACTAAATCCTATGCAGGAATATTTCTCAGAGGATAGTGTGTCACAGGCCTAACTTGCTGTAACAAACATTGCAGGGTCTTTCGGTTTCAGGGCTTTTTTTGGAAGCATTCTAATTTCACGCATAGAAGCATTTGTAAAACAATATAGCTGCTGTAAAATTATGCCCTGTTATGTGGTGGAAAGAGGGGAGAAAAAGAGAAGGATATGGTTCTTTCAGTTCTTCAAAGGATGTATTATTTGTATTGCCAAAAAACAACAACAACAACCTCCTCCCCCCCTAAGGT
>JACDJE010000434.1:449179-592209 GCA_016647715.1 Pavo muticus
AAAAAAAAAAAAAAAAGAAACTCACAAAACAAACACCAACACCCTAATGTCTCATAACCTCATTTGGTGTTGTGCTTCAGACGCAAAGATCTGCAAGGGCCTCCCAGGCTATGAGACCTGGCAGCATCTGCTCCAACACTCAGCAAACATCTGCACAGCCCCTCCTGCACTAGGTGTGTGCAAGGAGGGGGTGGTGGCCCCGGGACATCCCACAAATCCAGCTCACATTTCCACTGCAGAATAAAACCAGAGACAGGCAGGTGCAAGGAAGCACAGGAGTTGAGACCAGAGACAGGAGATGGGACCAGCACAAAAATGTATCTGAGCAGTGATGTCAGAAACCAAGGAGAGAGTAGAGCCAGAGAAAGACATCCCCCTGGTTTCCAACCTTGCATTTGAAACCACTTCTCTCTTTGAAAGCAAGACACAATTGCCAGTGCAGAGAACTCCCCAGTGCAATAAGGACTTGCATTGCCACCTCCCCTTTCCCTGAGGAAGCCTATTTCTCGTCTCCTGTACCGTAAAATTTAGTGCAAACCAGCTGGTGTGTTCTGTCTAGAAATCTGCAGAAT
Organism: Pavo muticus; assembly: GCA_016647715.1. Taxonomy (NCBI): domain Eukaryota; kingdom Metazoa; phylum Chordata; class Aves; order Galliformes; family Phasianidae; genus Pavo; species Pavo muticus. The sequence continues at coordinate 449,752 of JACDJE010000434.1, forward strand.
ATTGCAGCGATTAAAACCAGCTTAATACTAACCCTCTTTGGAATGCACGCCTGAAATTGATATTAATGAAACAAGATCAGATATTAATATTCTGTACAGCAGGTTCCTCAAGCTGTGCTGCAGCACCAAATCAAATCTTTTCCCAAGTTGACATCCAAAATACAAACAGAGCATGGCAGTTGGTATTGACATGGGAGGAAGCAGCAGGAGTGTTTTAAAAGTTTAGAAGCTCTGAAGTTTGCAGTTATAGGAAGCTCAGCTTCCCTTCCTACCGCCTTTCCCACAGCAGCAATATTAATGGCTATTCAATGCAATAATAGGATCTGAACTATACGCTTCATTGTTGTTGTTGTTTTTTGATCTCCCGGTCAATATTAAAAGCATTTGGTACTCTTTAGGAGGGAGGAATGATTTTGCATTCCAGGAACAACGAGATGTTTGCAGAGCTACCGAAGAACACCAGTGAAGGATTTACTTCACATGCCTCTGCTCATAATTGATGTTGTGATACTTTATTTTAAACAGACCTGCTTCTACAGATTCACAATTTAATTTTAGTGCACAAGCACACACTCAGTGTAATCTCAGTGCATTCTCATCAGCTGGGGTTACACAATTTAAATACAATATAGGTCCAAACCACCACCTGAGGGTCAATCTTCAGCCGGGAGGAGACTCTCGAGAATCTCTGAACACAAAGGCCCGAGGACCAGTGATTTCTACTGCTGGGTCTGCCAGCACTGGGCAGTAAATCTACACTTTTGACCCTGGGCAAGTAAGAATAGCTCTGCCCTTCACTTCAGTCTCCTGTAAAAGGGCAGCAACTTCCCCCTCTGGACAAGATCCAACAGGCCACCTGCTGCAGGACAGCACCCATCCCAAGTGGAAGGAGAAGGCAGCACGGTGCTTCCTTCATCATCACAGAGAGTCAAAACCTGAAGGAGAAAGCAAGTTTCTCCCTTGAGTACCCCCAGCCTGGTTGAGCACGCACACAGAAGGTTTGGTGTCCCTATCTCTACACTCAAGTTAATTCACAGTTTCTGAATGTTCGACAGCTGTTCCCTTGAGGAAAGCAATCTTTATTTCTCTGTAAATAGCAATACAGTTTGAGGTACATTGGTCCATCTTATTGAAGATCACAGATATTTATAATGAAGATTAGAAACCATAAGCATTCTCAAGACTTTTGCATGTACAACCTTATCACACCAAGGAGGAAAAAAACAAAACTACAAAACACCACCAACCTAGATGTCACCTATAAAAGATTTGTCTTCAGACTATACAGAAAAGCAGCTGTTGTAATTGCAACAGAGAAGCAGATAAGACTCTGTCTTCCTGTCTGATCATGAAGCCTTTCAAAGCGTCCATTCAGAGGGCAACAGACCTGGGTGCCTACCTGGTTAGCTTCACACAGGGCAAGCTGTGCAGGTACAGGCTGTCTCACTGAGTACCAATACCTCAGAAAACAGCAGAGAATGGGAGCTGGCATGTACTGAAGAGATTACTCTGACAGACTGGAGCTCAACCATAAAGCTTCCGGACTGCTCATCTCCCGGGTTTGGTAACATCTGCATCATATTTGCATTGTATTTATCAGGATAGCTTTAACCTCATTAAGAATTCACAGGTAAAAAAAACAGATGCTGAATCAAATCTCACAAAGCAGCGTCTGCTTCTTGGGGGATAGACTAAGCAGAAGGCTACATCATGTCCTAATTTCTCTTAGGTTTGTAAAGTGGATAGTCATAATTTCACTTAGAAAAAAATACATATGCCAGTTGAGCTGAAGTTTATTTGAACTAAAGAGCAAAAAATGTTACTGTGTGGTGTGGAATGCTTGATCTCGTACTTTATTGAAGCATAGCTATTTAAAAAGAAATTATTGCAAGAGCACATCATCCTTACCTTGTGGCTCATAGATATACATATGAGTAAAAAAACGTACTCTAATTGTAATCTTTCCTCTCCCTTCAGGTAAACATGAAAGCTTAACATTAAATCTGTACTAAAAAATTAATAAATCAGCTCATACATTGTAGGGACTACAAGTACAGCCAGATGAGGCCCTTGCAGCTGAGCTCACTGCTCTGCATTTGGCACGAGCACAAGTGAAATATTCTAAAAGAAGACAGAGTTGTTACATTCTTTCAGATGTTTTGAGTTAATGTTTATGGCACTCAAGGAATTTCTATTTAACGAAAAAACAGCAAGCCAACCTTCAGTGAGTTTCAAAATCTTTACTCAGGAAACATGATGGGAAAGTTTTCACACACCAAAGCATGCTTTCCTTTAAAAACACATCAATTGTAATTATGTTATATATTATGTATAATTATGTATTATTTATCCCTGTATATAATACAGATCCTATTTCTGAAAAGGAGTGCACTCCATGTATATAGCTACTTTCCTGAAGGGGTCAGAAACCCGTGAAGAAATGGTAGGGGTTATTGCAATCGCGCCATTTGAAGCATGCCAAAGGAGTAAAGTCACTAACGAAGAGCCTTCTTTTGGGACAAGAGCCTCCAGCTTTCCATGGGTGAGCTTAAATTGAAGTCATGTTTGTGTTCGTGGCCTCATTAGATTATAACTTGATTGCTGACTTGAATTCTTGTAAGCCTTATACACATGGGACTTGCCCTCTCTCATTTGGAGAGTATCACATAATGGATATTTATCTATAGAGATATGCCATCTCCTCATAGCCGAGCCTCGGGGTCAATAACCTCAGGTCTAGTTTTCACATTTAACAAATTTTCCTATTGCTCAATTGGCAGAGGCTGTTCGATAACTAGGCTGGAGCTGAGAAGATTAAGTGTTAACCATTTCTTTGTCAACTTTTTAAAGACACATTCTTTTTAAGGTCAATTTAAAAAAAAATATTTTCTCCCTTCTAAAATATTTTTTTAAATTAATTTTTAATACCTCCTCCATGCATTAAAACAGCTGGAGGGCAGAGCTTGGCTGTGCATATACATATCCTATGACAGGTATCACTCCCTGTGAGTGCTGTGTACCTGCCATCCCAGCAACGAGAGATACAGTTTTCAAATCAAACATAAACACAGAAGCAACCTGGAAATTCTTTTAAGTTACCTCCGAGAGCCTAAGAGGGCTAAGAATGCTCATATTTCATCAAAATCTGCTTCAGAGTCATGTTTTATTTATTTTTTATATTTATTTCCTTTCACTTCATCCTTGATATTTTGACTTTCTTTCACTGCAGCAAGCAATGAAACAGCTCTACATTCAATACACAAACTGGGGAGATTTTCAAAAGCCTCACATTTTAGAAGGTTTTTCTAAAGCTTCCCAAAGAAGAATATGAATGACCTGTGCAATGGCTCTATTCATTAAAAGGCAATTTGGTGCAACAATCCTGTGCTCTCATTTCACTCATACTTTAAAAAGAGCCAAGAGACATCCCGGGATGTTTTGTAGTAGAAGGGGAGGTACAAAACTAATTTTCCAACTGCTCTGTTTACTTTGCATACCTTGTGGGCAAAAGTTGGCAAGAAACAACTGGAAGTTGTTTGCTTTGAAATTATCACCCCATTTACAAGATTCAAGAGCAAAGTCTTCTAAAAGGAGGTAAGAGGGAAAAGGAAATGACTACATGCATGGTTAGCACTACACTACTAGCACAGTCCATGTGCTGGTAGCGCACAGGAGGTCATTAGCTAAAAAAGAAAACCATTGGGCACCAAGAAAGCTGGCCTATTCTCACACTCCTCCACAAAGTGCATATAGACACCATGCCTAGAGCATCCATTGAGAATAAAAGCCCTAGCAAGGTCCACGCAAAATGATAGTATTCAGATGAAGGCCACCTCATATTATTCCCAATAGAAATGAACCACACAAGGGCACTGCTGTTACTGAATGCACAAACTCAACACCCAAACTTTGTTCGTAAAAGCCTCCTATTCCCTGACTAATAGGGCCACCCAGAAGGGGATGAGCAGGAAAGGATGGGAGCAGCAGACACAGCCGTGGCTTGATAACACAAAGAATTTGGCAAAAATATCAGTTAAAGTGAGTCTTGAATAGCCTTTTTTCCCTTTTTTTTTTTTTTTTTAACCCTTTCAGCTTCTCAATCCAACACTGCAAAGGCCTATGTTTTGGTGTGGCCATGCTGTAAAACACATCAGAGTTGCAATCAGGCTTTTAAAATAACTTCTTTCAAAGCCCCCAAACAGGTACATGTAATACAGTTTAATGCCAGATCAGCTCTTCTGTTCAGTTCACAAAACAGTCGTGGTAGCAGAACCAAGCAGCTACCAGCCACTGACGGTGGGAACAACTCACAGGAGAGTTGTCACTGATGCCTCCATGTCACTGACTGATGGTCTATGCATGCTGCTAACCAACTTGGTACAGAAACGCTCCCCCTGTGCCAAGCCATCTTGTGGGTACACAGAGCTTGAAGTAGAAGTGCTTTGCAGAAGGCTCTGCTCAAGCCAGGAAATTTGGGTATGTAGATCTCCTCTTGCATAGGGGCTTCTGGGGAGAGGAGCAGGACAGATAACAGAGCCAGCAGGCCTTCATCCTTCCTGGTTGAGAAAGAACACTGTGGCATCCATTTGCTGTACTTACACATTAAGACAAAATACTCATACTAAATTGGATTTTTCACCTTGGGGTTCTGCAAAATTCCTCAGAAAGCAGCAATACAAGAAAAAAAAAAAAAAAAAAAAAAAAACCAAACAGATAACTGAAATTATCTGCTAAATGCAAAACAAAACCAGAAGCCATAGAGTCACCAGTCAAGAAACCTACAAGGCTCCACTACATATAGCAGATCATATACATGGCACTCTGGCACCAAAAGCAGCTACACACAAAACAGCCCAGACTTTGTGTATGCCAGCAAACAGGCCTGTTTGGTCTGGCAAATGCTATTAGCGCAGTGCAGGAGTTTTGGAGGGAGACACAGCAGCAAACAACATGACCTTGTCACATTACTGTACATGAAAGATGTGGGTAAAATAGAAAAGACTCTGAGAGGGAGGGAAGGGATGCAGCTATGTAAGCATGAATTTACAGGCTCTTCTTCTCCCAACAAGCTTAGTAATAACGTACAGAAAAGTCCTCACTGCTGCTTCATGAAAAAGCTCCAAACTTCTGATGCTGCTAAATTCTCTTCTGATATCAGAGCTCTCATTCAAGTATAATTCAAGTAGACTAATTATGCCACAGACAACAGAAAACACAGGCTGCCTCTTCAGATTATCAGTAGGAGAAAATAGCATGAAGAGTTTAGTTTCAAGGATGCTGTTTACATTTCTAAAATGTGCTTATTTATTTCACAGGCCCGAGGATCAAAATGAACAGATAATAACTAATTGCTACTACTGGGAAAAGTAAATTGGGAAGTTCTCGCCAAGCACACCTGTACAAAATAATTTGAAGAGCAGCAGTACAAGCAGTGCAGATTGTCAAAGTGCAATTAGACAAGTGGAAAGTGTTACTCTGAGCAACTGAGATACTATGTTTTGATAACTAAGTTACCTTGGAGATGACTCACACGCACAAGTTACTTAATGTCATTTTACGCTATAGGTCCAGGAGGTATAAAAGTATGCATAAAAATCACTGTGAAATCAGAGAGCATCAATCAGAAATGTAAAGTAAATACGTTCTCCTGGCAGATTATTAAACTTAATTTGAGGTCACATTTCAACCTAAAGCCAAAGCAAATAAACCCCCTCATGGCCATCTCTTCTCTCGACACACCCAACCAAGCACGATGCTGAGCTCTACAAGAGGACCTCTTCTTCCTCAAGTGAGCAACACGCCACTTGGGAAGGAGAAAGAGAGGTTAAAAAAAAGACAAAACAAAATCAAAAATGTCAATCCAAGCAAATCCTTAGCCCACCTGAGCAGCAAGACCACCACCAGCGAGACGGAGCTCTAGTGCCTCAGGCTTCTGTGCAAATAGCTGCCAGGACAAAGCACCTTTTGACGTGTACTTGTTCCTGCTGGGAGAGATGAAGAAAAGATGCTTTAGTTAAAATATAAGACAAGAGGCTGGACAACATGCACAGCTGAAAAGAAATCATGTGCTCCATGGGTTTCTTAGTATCCTAAGCAAAAAAAGCATTTTGTAACTGACATTTCAAGAAAATGAGGAATTTTCCAACATGTCATTTGTATAAATGCAAAAGGGGGAAGAGTAAAGCAGGTGAAATCTATTGATTTCACACTGAATTCAGCAAGTGAAGACTTAACAGTGTGTCAACAAACATCAAATCAACCAGATTTTAAGAACAGAATATAAAAAATACATGCCAAATAGATTAAAAAGCAGTTAAATGAAAGATCTCAGAGTTGTCATTACTAAATAACATCACAGTGCAGCTGTAATACTCCTTGTGCAGTTCACAGAGACTGGAATTATGCTCTATATCACTTATTAGTTTTATTGGCTGCCTGGAAATAAGCACATCCTCGGCAATAAAATTAATGGATTACATGGTTTAGTAGCATGGTAAATAACAATAGAAAGGATATCACACAGAGTTATCTCAATAATTTGTCAAGCTGAGCTCATTTCAGCCAAAACACTCTTAAGACAGCTGAATGCAGATGTATCTATCTAGTAATAAGGAATACAAGTAGGTTTGCAAATCAGAGGACCGTGAAGTTAAGAAGTGAGGAAACCAAAAAGGATAGAGAGGTCCTCATAGACACATAACCAAGCATCACACTAGGAGCTCCTGTTGTTATTAAAGAGGCTAATGTGGTTGATGGATGCAAAGATACAAAAATAAATAGAAACACTGAATGGGGTAGGACAACATGTAGCAATAATGAGCAACGTGGAAACACTACACCCAGTCCCATGGCTGACGCTAAGAAAATAGTAATAATAATAAAAATAATAATAATAGTAAAAGATGTTGAACAACAAACCCAGAATGATATTGCTCTGCATTTTCACTAGCGTTACTGAACACTGCATCAAATGCACAAGACTGTGAAATGCCTGCAGACCTTCCCACAGCCAAATGTCAAAAGAAGAGACCATCTGTTAATGAACATTAAAGGCATCTCCCCGCATTAAGTAAATGCGTATCAGGGTCACAGGGTTGCCAACATAAGGAAAATCTTTTGGGTTTTCAACTCAACAGTTTGGGTGGGCAGCGGGAGGCAACACCTGGAGCACACAGCAGATAGATGTTCCTCACTCACAAAGTCTGCTTTGCAGCTGTAGAGTTATGGACTCTTGAAAAACTTCTTACGATTATTCAGAAGGACACTTTGTGTCTGAGTAAAAGCCACTGAGATACAAACTATATCTTCAAGTAGCACATTCAGGAGGAAAAAAAAAAAATAACCAAGAAGCAGCCAGGCTTGGTTGGTTTCCTAGGTTTGCAACTCTCGCCCTGCAGAGCTCTGCTTCTGCCTTGTGATCACATCTAGCACTTACATGGGCTGTCAGTTAATTCAGGAGGGAAAAAGTTTCCATTGCTGATGATCTGAATCAAAATTGCACACAAAATCTTTTTTTTTTTTTTTTTTTTTTTTTTTTCCCCATTTTTGTTCTTTTAATATATTTATAACTCCCACCAGTCTGGAACAGCTTGCGTTGAAAGGGACCTTAGAGACCATCTAGTTCCAACTCCCTGCCGTGGGCAGGCTGCCACCCACCAGGCTGCCCAGGCCCCATCCAACCTGGCCTTGAGCACCTCCAGGGATGGGGCACCCACAGCTTCTCTGGACAACTTGTTTCCAGTGCCTCACCACTCTCTGAGTAAAAAATTTCTCCCTAACGTCTAACCTAAATCACCCCTCTATCAATTTAAAGCCATTCCACCCTCTTCTTTCAGACCATGTAAAAGGATGGTCTCCCTCTTGCTTATAAGTTCCTTTTAAGTACTGGAAGGCCTCAACAAGGACTCACCAGAGCCTTCTCTTCTCCAAGCTGAACAAGCCCAGCTCCCTCAGCCTTTCTTCCTAGGAGAGGTGCTCCAGCCCTCTGATCATCTTTGTGGCCCTCCTCTGGGCTCACTCCAGCAGCTCTATGTCTTTCCTGAAGAGGTTAATTATTGCCTTTTTTTTGCCATAAAATTCAACAGGCCCACTGCTAAGCGTCAACCAATTTGTCTCATACTGATTAAATGAAGAAAACTCACAAGTTCAACACGCCACACCAACGTATTAATGAATGACACATAAATGATCTTCTCATGTATTTAAGAGAGATACAGCGTATCTTGGACTTTCAGTTGCAATGAACACAACCAGAATCATTAAAGAGAAAGGACTGCCTAAATAACTATGACAAGCTGAAGGAAACTGTAGCCTACTACTGTGAGCCAGGTGTTACACACCTTCAGGAAAGTAACTTTTATTTGCCATGTATGCCTAGTGATGTCCAAGGAAAAGTTGACTAAATTGCCCCTTCTGATTCCGGGAAAATAGAGAGAACTCTGGGAGACCTCCCCTTGTATTTCAGTGGCACTTGATTTACCAAATCAGTGTATTTCATTTTTTCTGTCCTTAACTTTCTTCCTGTGGCTGAAGACACTTGAATAATAATTATTTTCCTACATGGATTAAATAACTGATCCCTCCTCAATTCTAAATAGCGACACAACTAGGAATGCAAGTGCTACATCTTCTTTATATACAAGAGTATTATAGGTGCATACATCTGTCAGGAAGAGGTACTGCCTCTTCTTAAGCTATACAGAAGCCGCAGGGAAAAAGATGTGAGGAGCATACTCTGGGAATTTCTATATATTTAAAACACAGCCAGTTAGTACAGCCAGAAGGTTAAGCTTGAAATGTGAGACTTTATTTCTATGTCACTTCCCCAGGAGACTCAGCTATCACCCTAACAATCTCTAGACATAGAAAGATTACTGTTGGGTTTATGAGAGTTCCCTTCAAACTGAGCTGACATGTAGAACTAATCCAGCTTATCTAGAAAGATGCTAGCCGCATCTATTCAGCAATAAGCATCAACTTACCTTTTTCTACAAAAATGCAAGTTCTGTAACAATTAGGCTTAGCTGCTAAAAATCACATGGATTTTATTTAAAAAAAGTTAAAGTCAAGTTGGTCGTTGACAGCTCCTATGTACTTCATCTAGCAGAACACTCTTGATGCGTCTACCAAAAGACGGGAAGGACGGCTTGAGTGGCAAAGTTTCTCCACTTCCTTCTGGCTTGTTGTAGGTTTGAGAAGGATTTAATACACTTCTAACAGAAAGCAAGAGATGACATATCTGCAGCATAAAGAAAGTGACTGCTGCCAAGCAACACAAAATCCATTCACTGCAAATGACCAAAAAGCCTCTACTCTCTACTTGTGACCCTAAATTAGCAGTATCAGTTACTGAGAAAAGCCAGCAAAACAGTAGAAAAAATGCTATAATTAGATAACCAACTTTCTGAAAACACATTTTCACTGAATAAAGCAAAATTCCTATTTGCAGTTCTTTCCAGTGCCGCCAAGCTGTTTGTCCATGGGCAGGAGGCGGAAGAGTCCATATTTAGCACCAGCCCAGGAAAGCAGAAGCTCAGCAGATAACCATAGAGGTGGAGGACAGTCAGAAGTGCCTTGTAAGGTGCCGAGTGAACTCTGTCCTCTGGCAACTGCCAGGGAACTCAGCACGGAGCTAATCATCAAGCTGCCCTGGCGCCAGCACCAGCTCACAGAAGCCAGATTTCAAAGAGAAACCAAACAACCCAAGGAGCACGTGGTGGTGACCACAGCTGTGCTGACACACTCCTGGGGTTGAACTCCGCCTTGCACTGCAGCAGCCTGCACCTGGGTGACTGAGCAGAGGGTGCTTGGCTTTGGCAGTTTTAACTATTGTTGCTGATCTTGATTAGGTATGGACACTTCAGGGAGTTATAAGTCTTCCCTCCATCTTCCAAGACAGAAAGAAGCTCAGAGAGATCCAAAAGCTATCTATTCCTAAAGAGATAGAAAACAAGAAATGCTCAGTTTTAACAGATAACCATGAACTACCTGCCTAAGGACAAGTCCCCAAACCTGCAGTGCTTGGGCAAGCACCTGTCCTCAACCTCCTCCACCCATCTGCTTCTTTAGAGCCCTCCCCAGGCACAGACTCCACAGCCTCTTTCTAAAGCCAAATCTGAGCAATTTTCTGGACAGTTAAGGAGCTTCTCTGTAACACTAAGCCATTGATGGGTACATAAAATGACCATCCTCAACTTCTTATTTCTTGATTTCCTTATTTCCACTTAGTCTATGGAAGTTTTGACCAAGCAAGGAGTAGGAGGTTAAAGTACTTACTGTCTAAATATTGCACTTCTAAAAGAGACACCCTCTAAAAGCCTCACTCAGGTTATGTGTGCAGTGTTTTTGTTTGTTTGTTTTTTAACGAGAATTAAGAGACTACTATCAAATCCAAGGTGGCCCCATATTTAAACAAAACTCTTGAAGTAATACTTGACTAATTCTAGTTGCACCTGGCTTTATTACAGCTAATGATGGCTTTATATATTTTTTTAATTCTAACGGAAACGATCTAAACAGAAGAGGACTCCCTCTCACTGTAAAACTGGGCTCCCACACTGATTGAGGAAGCCTGCAAGAAAAGGCAAAATAGATACCCACTACTGAGTGGAACAGACAAAGGTAAAAAAGTAGAAGGAATGCTTCATTAGAGTTGTTTGTTTACTTAATTCAATTTTTAATTGTTTAGACTCTCATCTCACTAAGAGGTGCTAACTTTACTTAAAGAAGGACCCGCAGTTTTTATTTGCATAAATCAAGTACGTTTAATGAATTGCACATTAGCTCATCATCACATTGGTTCTGATGAGGAACTGCATAAGCGGCAATGCCAAGCTATTTTGGGGAATATTCATTATATGTCTACAGAACAGTCTGACTGGAGGAGAGTGAGAACAAAATGACAGTAAAAGAACGGCAGCAATTACTTTACTAGCAGTTAAAGTTGCCATTAACTGCTTGCTGGCAAGAGTTTAAAGTTGCAAACCCTAATTTAAGCTTGTTACCTTAATTTTACAGTTGTAATTCAATAGTCAGAATGTGGCACTGGTGTAATAAATATCTTCATTCAGTGCTTCATACAATAAACATTTTAAAAGAGAAAGCAAAATTTCAAAATCTAGGTGTTACAGAAATATAAGTGATCAGTATCACGCCATCATTAAAAATAAATACATATGTACAAACAGTTCTCTTAAAAACAAGCCAGAATTCAAACATGTTAGCAACAAGTCACTGGTATTTTGGTTATTCACAGGCATTCATGAAGAGAATCATAGAATGGCTTGGGTTGGAAGGGACCTCAAAGATCATCAAGCTCCAACCCCCAAGAAATCTCCCTTCAAATGTACGTTTGTATTTGTGGAGCTTATGCACCCATGGCAAACAGCCCCCAGTTTTGGAAAGCTGTTTAAAGCCTGTACGCCTCTTCCAATAATATCTGCAGGAAGACTCAGGCAGCAAACGGCTGTGCTTTTAGTGAGGATATTTTATATACTGATATCTGTAGATTCTTCAATTAGATGTACAAAGCAAGATTTGGCAAGAGGGGAAAACACACTCTTCTCCTGCTAATTCCATAATTCATGTGGGAGGAAGGATGGGAAGAGGTCACTGCTACCTTCTGAAACCCAGCAAGGTGAGTGCCATGACCGAGACCATCACACAGCCTCCCCCTGCACAGATCCCACGGGGATCGATAGGAAAGTAGCTCAGCTGAGTCACATTTTCTAGGGAAAACACCATTTCCAAAGAACGTGAGTGCCACTGGTCTCCAGTTCTCGATTGCACCCGATTTAGCTGACCTCAGCTGTCTGCCTTGTCCCTCTGCCAGCACAGAGATGAGCAGGAGGCTTCATGCTACAGGACTTCCCCACATTACGCTCTAGCATGAACAGCCATACAGTGCAGCTCACATTCATGTGCCAGGCTGTAAACACTGGCACACTTGAGCTCCAATAGGAAACAAGGCTGGATGGCAAAGTAACCTCTGGCAAAAGGACAGGATGAACAGCTGGATGCTTCAGCTCCTGGAGCACAAGTCAGAGTCACAAGTGTAGTTATTATGCCAACCTTCCCATGTTGTCAGCAATCCGGGAGTATCAGAGAAATCTGGTTAACAAAACTGTTATAGCTGCTTATCAAGAGCATTCAAAGCTTCAGTTGCATGTTTGGGCTTCACTTTACTACTAAAAGCAGCACCAAGTTTAGCTGGATCAACATCAGCTTTGTTCAGTTATATCAGATCATTGTAAAAGCATTTTAAAAAGAGAAGTTTCTACTCTGCTTTCAGTCAGACTCGGTTCCCACCACGCTTGGGAACCACAAGTATTCAAGGCAGCGGGGACAAGCCACGCCAGGCTCAGAAGCAGACTTCCTCCCTTTTGTTTTGGCTGGAAGCATGCTCTGTTCTGGCCTTTCCACGGCAGGCGGCAGCCCCCGCACCAGAGCACGTGGGATCTGTGCAGGACCCAGGAGGATGGGTACAGAGTGCCGAGCTCACCCCCCGGAGCACAGGCAACGGGTCGCCCAGCTGCTCTGCCCACAGCCAGCATGCAGCCCTGCTCCCCCAAAGCCGGTTAAGTACCGCAAGGTTTGGAAAGGCAGGAGAAAGAATTTCCAGCCCAGCTTTGGGGCTGACACCCCTAGAAAAGGAAAGCTCGAGGTGATGCCAGGTACATGCCAGCAGCCCATTACTTACCGACCCCAGCTTCCTTCTAGATTCCATTGTAACGAGAACATAAATAGCAGAACAAGCATATATCGCTCTTGAATGAATTACCTATTGAGAGTTCCCTCTGGTGTTCAATAAGTTAATCATCACTTTCAAGGTAACAACGTTAGCTACGAAAGCACCAAGTTCCTCCACAGACAAGTTTTCATTCCATGGCGAGCACAGCAATAGGGACGGGACCGCAGCCTTGCAACACACCGACAACAAAGGCGATGCTACTCCCAACTGGGCACCAAAAACTTGCGGTTCATTCTCTGTATATTCACACCGGGTCTGACTAAGGCAGGAAGAACCCCGGTTATTTATTCCCAGTGGCTTCTGTCTCCGGGTGGCACCGCCACTGCAGCCTCCCAGAAGACAAAGTCACACGCACAGGTACAGCCCATCGCAACAGGGAACGGCCAGAGGTGTTCTGCACTGCCCCAATAACTATGCTTTGAGTCACGACTGTTTCGGGCCGGCACTTTCGTTCACCGGCACGAACCAGGAGCGAAGCGCAGTATATCTAATTAACAGTTTGGAAAGAAAGTTTAAAGCTGCCTCCGCAAAGAGACACAAACAAAACGCAGCTGAGCTCCCGAGCTGCAGCCGGCGGTGCGAGGGGCGGAACGCGGGGCCGGGGCCGCACCACACCGAGCGGGCGGCGAACTCGGGGCTGCCCGGCACCGGGCGTTGGGAAACCCGGGCGGAGAGCGGGTGCTCGGCGGGCACCGGGACAGCCACAGCGGGGGGCCGCAACGCCTGCACGGCGGCGGAGGAACCACGCCGCGAGCGCGGAGCCGCGGTTCGGAAGCCCTGTAACCAACCCCAGCCGGGGCGCGGGCAGCGCCAGCCCCGTCCCTGCCCGTCCCTCCGCCCGGCCCGCGGCGGGGAAGGGGGAAGTTGCAGCGCCCGCGATCGGCGGCTGCAGGCGGGGGCAGAATGGGCAGCTCGCCTCCGGCCCGGTGCGCAGCGGCAGGGAAGGGACTGCGTTACCTTCAACAGGTGCAGGCGCCGGCGGAGCCAGCCCACGGCGCGGACCCTCGGCGCGGAGGCGGCTCCCAGCAGCCCGGGGAGGGCGGCGGCGCTGGGCGGAGGCGCTCCGGCAGCTCCCCGGCGGCCGCCCCTGCTCCCGGCGGGCCCCACCGCCGCCTCACCGGAGTCAGCGCGGAGGCGGCAGCGGCTGCGGCCACCTCGGAGAGAGAAGGGAGGGAGGAAGGGAGGGATGAGAGAGAGAGAGAGAAGGGAGGGGAGGCAGCAAGAGAGCAGAGAGAAGCGCCCCGAGAGGGATCGATCGATCGTCACATGGCGGTCGCGATCCGCCGCCGCCCCCCGACAGCCGAAGCCTACGGCGGGGTGCCGGAGAAAAGCTGCGAGGAGGGGACACACCTGTAGGCGCAGCACATATCCGCTGTGAGCACAATGCGAGACAGGAAACTGAAAAAACAGCCCAGGGAAGGAGAGAGGCTCCCGTTCGTCCCTCCTTCCCTCGCTCGCTCCCTCCCTCTCTCCGTCCTCCTCCTCCTCCTCCTTCTGCTCTCTCCACCCCCTGCCCCTGGTCAGGCTCCGCTGTCTCCTGCAGGCAGAACCAGGCGGAGGGCCGGCGGGAGGAAGCAGCCGCACTTTCTCCCTTTCCTTTCCCCTCTTCTCATTGTTCCGCCCGCCGGCCAGGGGGCTCCCCCGCGGAACCGGGAGCTGCCGGGAGCCTCGAGCCGCGGCCGAGCGCAGCGCCGCAGGGAGCCAGGACCGGACCGGGCCGTGCCGTGCCGTGCCGTGGTCGCCGCTCCAGCGCCGGGCTGCTGCGGGGCCGGGAGCAGGGCGGCGGGGCTGCGGGGGGACTCCTTGCTTTTCCGTGGCCTTGGGGTACCCGGCTTGTTCCGGCGCTGTGTTGGAGACGCTCCTGAATGTGTAGGAACGGTAATTGCCGCCTCTCGTCCTCAGAGCAGAGAGAGCTGCTGCAGGGCTCCGGAGTTCGCCGCTCTCCCTGTCCCGTCGTTGGGAGCCCGGCATAAGTCACAGGCAACGTCTGTAGTGAACTGAAAGTACCACAGGTTTATCCCGCTCAGGTAAACTCTGTGCGACCACAGTTTCTGAAGGTCTTTTCTCCCTCTTAGGCACTTCTCCATTCCTCCCCCAGAAACGCACAAACGAGAGCATGTGCGTAAGCTCATTGCTTCATTGCTCCGCACTCAGCTGCTCTGCACTCAGCTGTCAAGTTTGTCTTGACTCTAAGTAACATAGGGATGGTCTATCGTAAAAGAGGGATGTTTTAGGAGGACGGCTCACATGAGCTTTAGGTAATTGTTTGGACTTGGCCGGTGGCTTTCCATCAGTCAGATGTGGAGCAAGGAGGTGCAGGGAGTAATTAATGAGCTGCCGTTGGCACTTGGAGCGCAGCCTCATTAAATGCTGTGTGCATTGGGCTTCCTGTTGAAATAACAGGAGAGAGCTGGTCAGAGCTGCGCTTCTCAAATGGCACGTGGGAAGTTGCTGAGGAGTTGTCATCACATCTCAGAACAGCAATACAAAACAAAACCCAGCTCCAAGGGCAGAAAGCAGTAGGCTGCTGGAGGAGATGCTAACATGAGTGGTGTGCTGTTACAGCAGGGTGAGACCATCCCACTGCCGTGGTGCTCTGCCTGTGTTCTGCTTGGAGGCTGGGTCCTGCCGGCCTGGCCCAGCTTTTTTCCAGGCTCCAGAAGTCTCTGAGCCCTGCCTGTTGGCATTCCTGCTCCTTGTATGGTGGGCTGAGCCACCGTAAGGTGAGAAGGAACAGCTCTGGCATCCTGGTGAAGCATTTCAGAAGGTCTGGAAGCACTTTGTACTTCTTTGCTTGCTGGAAGAAAGCAGGGGAGTCTGAGGAGAAGGGAGATGGGATCTCCTGAGGAAAACTGGGTTAGTCGCATCCCACAAGCCCTGGGAGGGATCCAGGACAGAGGAACTTGTGGGCTGCTAATGGGCTTGGTAAGACCTCACTTTCCAGGCTGCTTTTTCAATGTCTGGGCTTATGGCCAGGCTGTGCCCAAACTTTTGGCAGCACGCCCTGGCATTACCGGCTGGGCAGCTCTCTGTGCACCCTGGCTGTGGCTCCCTGCCTCCCAGCACTCTCTGCCCCTGGGCATTGGCTGGGGGCCCTGCCGCCTGCCCCCACCCTGACTGTTCCAGACCTAGCGCTCTGCTCCCTGCTCAGGGCAGGCTCACATCTGCCACCCCCACTGTTTGCTGCCCGTGCTGCAGTGCTTGCCGTGCTGCTCTGCCTTGCAATGTGGGTCCCCAGGCCTGGCCTAGGCCTCAGCCACCTCCCGGCGCTCTGCATGGCTCCCTCTGACTGGAATGCTTCCCTGTGTCTGCTGTTGGCTGTGTTTCTCAGAAACATGCCTGTGGACACACATGGACAGAGCAGTGGTGACAGTTTATTTAATTTGGGAGAGGAGCTGGTGAAGTGAAGCTGTGCTAAATCCTCGGCCCATCCATAGTGATTACGTGCTGTGCATTCGACCTTGCTTGGTGTGACAGGGGTTATAAAGCTGAACTCGAGCTTGAGGTAGCCACACAGCATCCCATGTCAGGGTGCTGTCTCCTTTGTTCAGCCTCTGTACCTTGCTTTTCTGCAGGGCACGTGCAGCAGCGCAACAGCTGCAGCAGGGCCCACACTTCTGCACAGATGTGTGCAGCAGGACTTCTGTTATCCTGAAATGAAGCAGTGTGGCATTGCTCAGAGCTGAGCCTGCTTGTGGAGGAGCAGAGTGTTCACAGAACAGTCTTCTGCCTCTTCTTTGTCCTGGAGGCAGCACGTTGTCCTCCGGCCCCACAGCCAGGCACGTAGCTTGCTAGGTTCCCCAAGTGTGTGGTACAGGGAGTAACTCCCCAGTCAGCCCAGAGAAACCGCTGCACAGGAAAAGCTGCTGTTTGCTGCTGAAGAACAGTTCCACCCTCACTAAAAAAAAAAAGATCAAATCAAATCCTAAACACATAAATGCTTAGAAAAGAGCAACAAGTGATTGAATGATTAACAGCTTCCCAGCATCTTGGCAATCTTAACTATCAGCAGCACTTACACACAAGCAGACAGCACACAGACTGAAGAGGAAAGCCCTGCCTTGTCATTCCTTTGTAAGGACAGAGATAACCGGGCTGCATGTGAATAAGACACTGGTCCAGATTCCAATTTCCTATTTATTTCCTCCCTTTGCACTCACTCTTTCTCTCCTCACCTTGTTATCGTTGTTACGCACATCCTTCTGTTTTTCCTCTGCCTGTTGTTGTCCTTAATGCCGGATGCACTGTGTGTGCCTCTTTCCCGCTTCCTTTCCCAGAAGTGTCAGTTCTCAATATTGTCTGAGGCACAGCCATACGTAGTACCATTTATAGTGCCAAAACCTTCAAGGCCCATAAAAAGCAGAATTTCCACCTGTCATTATTAAAAACACCTTGCTCACAAGCAGCAGGACTGATGAAGCCCAGTTCCCTGTGGCTTTGCATCTGACTCGCTCGTTGCCATAACCTTGTCTCCTGTGCCTCCTTCATGTCCTGTGTGACATCTCTGCTCAGCGGCAGGAGGGACCAGGGCGGCGAGCACGCTGCCCAGCACAGCTGTCAGCAGCTGCATTCCTTCCCCATTTCTCTGCTGGAAATTGAATTTGAATCACTGGTACTCTGACTCAATGAAACTTAATTATATGTGAGACTTGTACGTCTTTTATGCATTTGTTTGCAAGTAGCCAATGTGTTCTGACATTTTTATGAGGGTCTGATGGGCAGATAAACAGCCGGATGATTGATTATTGGCCTTTAGAAAGGAAGGTTGTTGTCTTGTGGCCATGGAGATAACCTAAGAGCAAACCAAACAGCTAAAAAGTAACCTCAGATCCTTTAAAGTGATTAAAATTGCGCTTTGTGCAGAAAATTTTGGTTGTATCTGTTCCCATGTGTCAGAGTGATATCATTACAGCCGGCCTCAGGATCTTGCTCATCTCAGCTCTCTCGTGAAGAGAGGGAATGGAAAGAAAGCGGAGAGTGTTCCTCCTGATGGAAGCAATGTAGAAGCTGAGATTCAGGCTGGCTTTGCACCTTTGCTGTTGCCATCCTTCATAATACTTTTGTATTGATGATGGAATGTGAAGAACATGAGAAGTAGGACCCTACCTAAATGGTTTAAATCTTTTGATTCAGGTGTAAGCCAGGGCTTTTTTTCACCCTCCATCTGAGTGCAGAGCAGTCTGATGTCTTCGGTCCTGACAGGACACTGCTTTGTCTTCCACCATTGGCTGAAATGACCCAAATATACATATTTATATGTTCACAGTCCATAAATCATCCTGGGATCTACTTTTTTTGGGCTGAGAAGTGCCAGATACATCTAGGGTGTTATTATTAGATTTGTGAAATGTCACTGCAGACATCCTGAGTTTCATGCCCTTTGCACCGAAGTGCTGTAGCAGATCAATTTGTATATATTTGCCTATTGCTTGTGGTTGATGAATTTTTCAGCGCCCATTTTTCAGCAATCCAGGAAAAGTTCTTTAATGGTGAAATAACCAAGAGTTAGTTGTAGTATTTCTTTCATGTTTAACTTTGGTGGTAGACAATATACAAACCACATGGAATGGGTTTTTTTTTTTTTTTTTTTTTTTTTGTTATTTTCTAACTAGCTGTCACTCAGAAGATCTATTTACCCCTGTGCAAAATGTTACCCAACCAGAATTTTGCTTTTGTTTAATTTAGCAGACATTTTGCATATACTTTGCTACAGATATAAATTACTGCAGAAAGGTATGAAATAGAAAAACAGCAGACCCTGGATAGGATTTCCACGTGGAATCTGCAGAAAGCCTTATATGGATGTGTGCAATGTGTAGATGCATGTGCAAAACTATTGAATGTATTGGCTTTTGCAGTGAGAACTTGACATCCTGACACAGCCCTGGTTACACCAGATTGCGTGTGAGCCCAGTTAGGAGATCCTTGGTAATGAAGAGGTTCATATGGGCAATGCTTGTATTTTTTTAATGCAACCTTGAATTTTCTGAGGAATTTATCTAAAAAGAAGCAAAAGATGATAAGAAATTTCAGCAGAAAATTTAGTCTTGCAGCCAAATGCTACTAAAATGAAAATGAATGTAAAATGCTGATGAATGATATTTAGCCCTGCCTTTTTTTCTCCTTATTTTAGAGTAAGTGCTCCCCATGCATGTGCCCACTCACACACATGTATGTATATATGAGCCAGATAGGCCAACATTTCCAACTTCAATGAGGGCAGCTGCCCAGCTACTTTCTAAGGACACTGCTCTGCTGTCACAGTTACCATGCATCATAACCACAGCCTACACACGATGCTACTGCTATTTCTGCAACTGTTTGGGGGAATGACCATTGGAATTAGCTACCTGTCATGTGTGCTGCTATAAATATCTCCATACTGTAGAAAAAATAATAAAAATTCATCTACTAATATCTAAACTGGTTTTATTATGGAGAGATAGGCTGTGGGAAGACAATTACTACTAAGTGTTCATGATTACAGTGCTCTGTTCAGAAGTGGAAAATCAGAATTAAGTATTTTATGCCGAAAATAATGCAGCTTTTTACTACATTAGTATCCTCAGATAGCAGATAATTAATATTTTCAGAACAAATATTGCAGATTTTTTGTGTTCATAATATTCAAGTGTATCTGGACTGTAGTAGTTAAGCATACAGCTGAAACAGTAGGAATTTAATGTGGTACAACAAAGTTATAGAAGCATTTATCTCTTTAAAAGGTTTAGATCAATCAGAATTCATCAATGCCACCTCAGTTAAGATGATAGAAAAATAAAGTATTGACTACTAACACAGAGGCTCTATTTTACCTTTTTATTCGTAGGAAGATTTCCAAGATAATGTGGGTATTTTAAATGACTAGCTGCGCTTCCATCATGTGATGGCAACTAATCAATAAATCATGTGTCATTGTTGTGGCTCAGCATGTCAAATAGCTGCATTTCAGTGTCCATATTTACAGGTTTTGAGCAATTTTTTGTTGTTGTTGTACATTTCTAGCTCATTAGGCCTGATTTTAAAAGTGGTTATTTTCACATCAATAAAATCACATCTTATCTGCTTCTGCCAAATGGAGGAGATGGAATGGGGTAATCAACGAGAAACTTCAGTTACTTAACATTGCTTGCTACCCCATGTGGGTTTACTAAAGCAGTTTCTCCTCACAGGCAATGTGAAAAATAAATACACTGCATTCTGTGAGACACATCGGACGTTTTGATGCTCTTGGGAGATGGTAAAAGGATGAGTGCTTTCAAAAGCAGCTTTTGGCATGCATAAATCATGAGGTTTGTACTGAGTCCTGGGACATCCAACTCAAATGATTTTGGTTAGATATCAGCATGAAGATGAACTAATAGTGTTTTGATTGCCCTGCCTGTCTCCATTACTTTTGCCTTCCAGAATTCCAGAACCACATTACTCTGCCATGAATGAATATTGACTCATGAACAGGTGAGCCTGCTGATCAACACACATCCAGACCTGTGGTTTAAGGACAGCGGCAAACAGCTGAAAAGGCATTAATTACTGTCACAGTCTTCCATTGACATTAACCGCATTTTGAGCGCCTTTGCCAGTGTGCCCAGATACCTACAGAAGTGTTCTCAATGAAGGCACTCGTTTCAGCTTGGGCCCAGTCCAGAAGAAAGCAGTGTTTGTCCTCAGAGGGAAATATTATAAAGAATTGGCTAAAACGCACTCGCTGTCTCTTGTCTGGAGTAAACAGCCCTCGCTCATCAGGATATTGCAAAATCTCAATGTCTTCTTCACGTCGGTCTCAGAAATGCCTTCTTACATGTTTTAGTTTATTAGAAGATTAAGTTATTTTCTTCTGGACAATGACTCAGGACATAATAACCCACATGTTTATCACAGCCATGTCAGATAACTGGAACTCATGCTATCTGAAGTGAACTGTGGGGATTTGCGTAGGTTTCGGCGAGTACAAAACAGATGCTCTTCCCAGTGGCTCTGGTTTATGTATGTACAGGCAGTGAGTCTGTGCTCATATTCCTTCCCTGGCTGCAGCATAAGCAAACCTCGATCTTCACTCCTGAAGAAAGTAATCATTCAGGCCGAGGCTGTATTTCACTCTTAATAATTCTTGTAGAAACTGTGCCCCTCTGGAACAAGGAACAAAACAAAGTCTGGCATAAAATTTGTGAGAGCTGAACAAAATTCAGCTGAACCAAACCAGCTGTTGAACTGTTTTACACAGTGGCTCCAGTAAATTGGGAATGTGATCACTTTTTAGGTAGTGCTGAGGTTTCTTTCCCTTCAAGAGAACTGTTATGGCATAAATACATTTCTGTTCAGACTTCTCTTAAAAATCCCCAACATAAACCCTCCTTTAGGCAGAACTTGTGTCTTGAAAGTACCAGAGACATCCCAAAGTTTGCTCAGATATTAATTTTATGTAAAAGATGGTCTGATGCTGCAGCAAGGAATAGGATGGCAGAACCTGCAGTTCACACATGCTTGATGTGAGGCGCTCAACTGGCCTTGTCATGCTGCTGGCCTTGTGCTGCTGCTGGCCTTGTCCTGCTGCTGGCCTTGTGCTGCTATTGGCCTTGTTGCTCTGCTGGCCTTGTTGCACTGCTGGCCTTGTTGCGCTGCTGGCCTTGTCCTGTTGCTGGGCTCCTGAGGAGCTGTGGAGCAGGAGGGAAGACCATAAGGCCCAGCCACTGCCAGGCAGTGCCCACTTGCCCAGCTCCTTGCACACACAAGCCCTTCTGGCTGCACCAGCTGCTTTCTTGCTGCATAGTCTTTCTGCTGGGGCGTGGCAGTTCACAGGCCCAGAGGGCTGGAGGGGACCTCTGAGCCATCTAGTCCTCATAGCATTATCATCTACACCTCTAGGCAAATTGTGATGTGTTTGCCTTCTGAAAATCTCCAGTGACAGAGGTCTGGGCATGTTACAGACCAACTATCTACTGATTAACTGTTACTTTAATCCTAGTAGCCTATTTGAATCTTACTTGTTCCTCATGCTTTCTAACCAGGGAGCTGAAAATGGGTATGTTGTTCCTGCCTCCTCACAAAAACACTCTATATATTTGCAGACTGATTCTATCTTCTTTCAGTCTTCATTTCTTTACACTTTTGCTCCCCCGTTAAACATCTCATGTAGGCAGTGCTTGCTAGGTCTCTGATTGTCTTCTGGACCTGCTTTATCCTCTAAAATGTGTTTTTAAACACCAGCCATGATCCTTCGGCTGAGCCCTTACCAGCAGTGAATAGTGAGGAAAGATCACCTCAGGTGCTCTGAAAGTTGTACCGCTGTTTTATGAAATTTGAAAGTCTGAGCTAAGAGGACTATGGGGAAATTGTGCACTGAAATGGAGCAGAAGTGAGCCATGCTGGCAAGAGAAAGGCAAAACCTTGCAGTTGATGTTTTTGCTTTTTTAAGTATTGAAGTGCTTCCAGCAAAAGTAAAGCTTGGTATGATTAAATGACCAATGTCAATGTTATAGCACCCTGAAGATGTTTAGTCTTGCTGGAATTGTTTTGTTTTACATTTAGGCTTTTTTGTTGGTTTTGTTGTTGTTTTTTTCCTGTCTGAGGAGAACAAGCCTATAAAATTAAGTAGTAAAAATAACGTACATTAACTAGTACAGTAAGTGTCTGGGATGATGAACTCCACTATCATTAGAGAAAACAACCAAACATACATGTGGATTTTGATCCAGATAAAATGAGAATCCTTTTACCTGATGGAATTAAGCCAAGTCCTGCTTAGCTGCTCAGTGCCCAAAGTACCCTGCAAGTGCAGCTGTATCCCAGCGGTGTGATTCCTGGAGCAGACATCTCATACTAGCAGCCTGCAGCCCGCGCAGAGGGGCTTGTTAGGAAGCCCTGATCATCCAGACCTGGGCTAAAGCAGCAACTGGGGCTCATAGCCAGCTGCTCCCATCTCCAAAATCTTCACTCTGTAACTATACTGCATTACCTTCGGTGGCTCTCTCAAGCAGTACTCTCAGCATGGTGCTACATGGCAGTGAGCACATGAATGCACCAGGGTAGCAAATGATGATTAATGGATGGCTTGCCTCTCTGTTACACTCTGCTTTCCCTCACAAGATGTCCTTGATAATTAATACCTCCAGGTGGGGTTTCACATTATGACTGGGCTATCTACGCTTCTCTTTCCATGACCAATGGTCTCTCCAAACCCCTTCTCTGCTGCTGGCCATGTAAGCCTCCAGCATCTCTTGGTCCAGCTCTGGTACACATCAGATGCCCTAGTGAGCCTGACTGGGGAACCAACCATGAGAAAATGACAAGAAAAGGTGGTGTATTGTTTCTGCTTCCCAAATCCATAACTATATTTCTCCTAGAGCTGGTTCACCATGAGCTCAGGATGGTGCTAGCAGCAGCACAAGGGTTAGAATGGGATGAGGGAGCTGGACATGGAGGCAGTGGACCAGTAGATCAACCATGGGGTCATACTTAGCATCCTTGCCAGCTCACCAGGTGTTTCATTTGTGTGTCTATTCTGGAATCTGTGTTCCATTAGCAGTACCCAAGATTCAGCTCCTACCTTCCTCCCAAGCTGCAACTGTCTGCACTTGAAGCTGAAGAATGAGAATACTACAAAAAAGACAATTCAATTTTAATTCTAACTTTCTTCAAAGAAAATACTGGGAAGACTTTTTCCTTCTTTGATCATCTATCTTTCTGTAAGAACAGCCAGTCTCAGAAGAGAAGTCAATGATGCAGCAGGAATATTCATGTATCAAGCCTTCTCCTTGCCAGCTATTGCATAGCATGGCAGTGCTGTGTATGGAGACCTGCTGCTCTCCTGCCTCTGCTAATCATTGGAGAATGGAGGCTGTGGGAGGTCGACAGAGACTAGAAACCTGGGGCATAAGAGGTGGCCAGAGAATTACAGCTGACAAGCAGAGGACTTGTAAGAGGCAAAATGTAAAGGTTTATTTCAGTTTTCCTTGTTAGGATGCTGTTAGGCTTCCTACAACAATGGCAAACCTGGTATTATCTAAGCAATATTGTATGACCGAGGGCTGAATGAGGCTCTGTCAGGCGTTAGAATCTCTCCCTACTGTTTTGCTTCTGATATGCATGAAATCTTGTTCTGCATCTCTACCAGAACAATCACTGTTTGAATAAAATAAAGAAAAACAACCAAATATTTGGCAGACACATTATTTTAATTGTAAATGTGGTAACTATTTGGAAATGTTGATATTTTCTGGCAAGAACAGTGCACACATGTAGGCTATTAGTCACCCAACACATTAGATTTGCATTATATATACTTCTTAAAATAGATTTGCTCAATGTTTAGAACTTTTGTCTTTTTTTATTCAGTAAATCTCCAAAACTGGAGCATATGAAGAGGGGAAGAGCATTTTTGACCTTACAGTGGAATAGCTAGGTGGTACTTCAGTAGATAAGACTGTTAATAGCACTGTGTTCAAAATGGTTACTACTGTGAATCATAGCACTGTATTACAGGCATATGTAAAGTACTGCTGTAGAGCACATTTAAGTCTAGTTTGATAAGGAAGGACAGAAGGAAAAGTAACTTCATGTACTGCATCTACTCCAGAATCCTTTAGCAGTTTTTCTTTTTAAACAAGCATGCATTCTTATTTTTACTATATTTTCCTAGGGAAATGTTTTCCTTATTTCCTAATTTCCCAGGGAGATAAGGCTTTTGCAAGGAGTGATTTTTATCTGTTCCCCTGAGACATATTTGGAACCGTGGCCCAATATCAGGTTTCACAGATATTAAAGTGCTGGAAATTTTGTAAATCCAGGTAGAAGAAACCCAAATTGGTGTCCTCATAAAGGAAAATGAGATCCCAGAGGGGCTGTTCAGCAACAGATGACTGAACCAGGAGATTTAGGTAGGCTTCAGGTATAGGAAAAGGTTCCAATGCTGCTGATTGATTTTGTTAATTTTATTATCCTCCTTTCTATGTGAAATGTCCCTATAAGCAGGAAAGGGACTGCTCAGGGACTGTCCTGTGAATTCCACAAGATAAAAGAGAAAGGTCCCTTCACTTTTTAGCTGCTTTGGCAATTATTCACAACAGTACCAGCTTAAAACCAAAGTCTTGATTTTCTCTGACGTGTTTGTGATGTGCAACCTACTGAGAACTTCTGCATGCTTTGTCTTCGCTGGTGGCTCTTATAGAGTGGTTCAGGTCTTGATCTCAGTGGTATTTTCTGTGTGTTTTAACTCCGTGCATATTGGTAGCCCAAGTGGGAGAATTTTCATAGGTTTAAGACAAACTACATGTGTCAATGTTGGCGGGGTCAGTTCCCAAGAGCTTAGTAATTCTACCAACTAATGGAGCAGCTCTCTTAACACAGGTGAGGCTGACCTGGGTATGCTGCAGAAGGCTTAATTCACACCGACAGCTCATGTTAACAGCTAAATTTTCACATTGTTTCTTCGGTTTCACATTGTGCTTTACTGGGTTATGAGTACCTTTATAATGGGGCATGTTGACAATTACATGCAAAAGCAATATTCACTGTCTTTCCAAAATGTGCTCTGCAGCAGCCCAAACCAGGAAACCAAAGGAGAGATCTCTTTAGGTGTGAAAAACATATCAATGTGTGCTAGCAGCAGATTTCAGCAGCCTCTTCTGTCACATTCCCGAGGCCAGGGAAAGGAAGGTTCTTTCTTTCCTCCAAGAAAATTGCCCCCCTAATGTTACTCTCAGGCAGGGTGAGGAGAGTGAAGAGGAAATTAGTATTTCTTCTCTTTTTGTCATTTTGTTGCACTCAAAGCCCGTTAGCAGCCAATGAAAGCAGTTGTGCTCCTGTTGGCTGGCTTCTTTGTGTATTAGGCAGAGGGAAATGACAGCCTGCTGTAAAGGAAGGGCCCTTCTCACCAGAAATATTGAAATCCCCTTATCGAGGCCCTGAACAAGCAAGAAAGGAAACAGCAGCAGGAGACAGTGTGATGTGTTGGCAAAGGAGGGGAGCGGCCATGGAACAATCGATATGAGAGCCCTTGTCCGGAAGCAGCATGGGGCTGTGCAGCTGCCAGCCCGGCCAGCTCTGCTCCAGCGAGGTGTTTACACCTTGGGCAGAGTAAGAGAAGTGCTAAAAGAAAAAACAAACAAACATGAGAGAATCGTTAGACTGTGTTTATTAACAACATGGTGCTTTATCTTCAAAGTGTTGTGCACAATTAACCAACGCATTTGGCAAAAGCAGTAAATGGATAGCATTCATTATCACCCAGTCACTCTCTCACAGCACAGATTTCAAGTGACAAGAAGGAGATGCACCTGAAGGCTCGGGGAGGAAGATTTTTAACCTAGCATTTGAGCTGCTGCAACAGCATTTTGAACTCCTTCGTCCCAGTCCCACCGTGTCCTTTCAGCCTCTGATTCATCAGGTGAGGATTACCCTCAGGGCAGAGAGGATATTTCAGTGTCCTTTTATATCACGTTGAGATCTCCCATTAGGATCTTGAAAGAAATCAGCTCACTTCATAGACAGACCTGATTACTCTTGGATGATCACCATTGCTTCCAATCACTATCAGAAATAGTCAAAAACAAATATTTTATGTGGCCATCCTCACGGAGTGCACATCTGGCCTCTGGAAAAAGGGGAAGCTGGATGTCAGCTGTGCTTGATTGGAATCTAAAACGTGACACCAGCTCCAGGTTAGGGGAGGGTGGGCATTCAATGGCATTTGGATCAGTCCCTTACTCCCTGGGTGAATTTAAGCCACTGGCAGCAGTGACAGAAATCTATAGCCAGTCCTCTGAGGCAGCTGGATTCCAGTTAATTTCTGATTAGCTACAGAAATGCTAGATAAAGTTAGGTATTCCTGCATGCTCTCACACAATAATGCATTGATTAGAAGACAAAATCAATCCTAGAAAGAGGATCGCAGAGAGCTCTTCTAACGTAGAATAACCTAGCAATGCCGTTGGTCATCTGAGTATTGTCGTTTAATAGAATAACAGATTTTTTCAAAGTCATCTTGTCATTCACAGGACAAAGTCACTTCAATGTGGATGCACAAGTACCAGTCCTAAGAAATACTGGCATTCTTTTTCATTAAGGCTTTTTTTCTCCTCTCTCTCCCTCCCGCCATCAATCTTTTTTTTTCCCCAAAGAAAGCACTGCACAATGGCAGCAAGAGGAAAAATCTGTGAAACTCCAGGTCAACAAGAAGGTCTCATTTCTATTAGATTTGTTGGGAACCTTTAGATTCTTTTTTGAAGAGTGGCCTTCTGGTGCTGCTTGCTTCTGAAGAGCCTTTGTAATTTTAGCCCATTTGAGCAGTCCTTTGGATGGATATTTTGTAGTGCTTTCTAAAGAAAATCTACTCATTATAAACATCAGTAGCTCCAGTAAAAACGGAATTTGAGCACAAATATAAACGTACTTCCTTCTGCTTCTGTTATGTTTAGTTTCATGTGTGATAGTTAGATTGTTTGTTCAGCTAGGATTCTATTTATAATAATAGCTTGATAAGCAGAAAAAGGCAGTGATTAATTTATGTTTTTATTCAACTGCCAAAGACTTGCAATATAAATATTGTGAATCAAGCTGCTAAAAGCTGAGGAAATGCAAAAAAAAAAAAAAAAAGTCTTTAGGCTTTAGTCACTTTAGTGAAGTTTCTACCAAATAGGAATCTGGCAGTAGAGAAAGCTCTCAACGGGCTAAAATGCAGGTGCAAACTATGCCACAGATTCCTGTGCTGCCTTAGCTCACCACTAGGCAATGCCTTCTCTAACCAGTGGCTGATGTGCAACAATTTGGTCTTAATATGCCCTAATCAGAAAGCAACAGCTAGTCCAGGACTGCTACAGAGCCCTTGGTGTTTCAGCTACTGGCTACAATGGGCCGAACTTGGCACACAGGCTGGTTGAAATAACTTGCAATGAAATGTGGTCTCGTGGTTGCACACATTTGTGGCAAATGGGAGCTGCACATGTAGGTGTGCAAGACATCCCACAGGGTAGCTGAGTTAATGTGACTGTGGTAACTGCAATGTTTTACATTTCCTTCCAGCTGGAGCTAACTATCCCAAATGTATCATGTTGCTAACGTCGACACAGTACTTTACAAATTAAAAACATGCATAGGTCAAAATGCCTCTTTAACTGAAAATATTGTTTGTTTCTTTTATAGCTGAGATTTCACAAAAACATCCACTGTGTGTCACATGCCCAGAGTACTTTAACTTGGCAGGTCAGGAGAAAATAATCAGACAATTGGATTTGAAGCTACTGATTTTAAATCGCATGACAACGGGACCATGGCATTTCTGTTCTTAAAATGTGCCATGGCCCATATAGGGATTAAGTGCCCAACTGCTGTGCCTAAACAGGCAAAACCTTGAACTATCACCATTCAGCCTTACTTCATAGTTTAGACACAAGTGAAAATCTTGGCAATCCAGAAGTTTATATATATATATATACGTATGTGTATATATATATATATGCTTATATATGTGCATATATACTTATATATATACTTTCCCCCTTATATATTCTTGCACAGTGCCATCCAATTGAAGCTTGGGTGGAAATGGGGAAAAGAAGATACATTGCAGCACCCTCATAACCACTGAGGGAAGAAAGGGATGACATTGCAGGCTGCCAGGCAAAGGGCTAGGAGGAGAGCAGTTGTCAAGAGTAGACAAGCCCATTTTAGGCAAAGCGCTTAGGAGCCAACACAGAAAAAAGGTGTGAAGGACATAGTGTGAACTTCTTAGCAGGACTGTTGCCAGACTGCTTTGTTTCTTGCTTATGGAATCATCTTGGATGTGCCTCTGAAGTGGAAATGTTCTGAACTGAAATGCCCCTTCTCTGTGGGTGCCTGTTCTGTAGCGCAACAGTAATCACTCCTGGACTCTCCTTCACTATTGGTGGAGGCAAAACATCCTGGAACAGAAGGGAAGCCAAGATGATCTGCAAGTAACACCTTTGGGACTATGGAAAATTATTGAAATTATAATGAGTCTTTGTCCCACCAGGATTCAGTCCAAGATGTTACAGCGAGGAATGATGGAACTGTTCTTGGTTCGCTTGAGTCGTTGGCCTGCTCTGTTCTACATGCGTGCTCACCCACATGGGCTGGTGGGCTTCCACCATTGTGCACTGCTATAGTGGCTTCTTCTCTAGAAATCTGCAAGTGCCAACAGCTCCACAGGACTTCAAACTGCACTGTGATGGGCAGAACCAGTATGGAAAGGGCAAGCTCAGGGCTGGTGGCAGAGCAAAACCAATGGTTATGACTAACAGTGCTGAGTTGTCCTAGGTAGTGGTAGACTTTACAGCAAAACCAACGGTGTGATATGATGCATGATGTTTAAGATAAATGTTCCAGTTCAGGCAAATATCCAAAGGGACAGAGGAGACAGGTCTTGAATTTACATTTGAAGGAAACAGGGATCAGATAGGGAAATGACCTTTTGCTGAAGAAAGACGGAAGGGGCAGGAAAACTGCAGAAAATGCCTATAGGCAGCAATGGGAAAGCCAAAGACTGCAGCATGCACAGATGATATCTGACTTACAATATCTGTGGGTACAAAGGCACTGTTTTTTTCCAAGTTGATTTAAGCCTGCTGAATGACTTCACTCTGATCCAGACATTTGCATTCTGTGGCTTCAGTGTTTTTGACCTAGCACTTAGGATTTCTGAAACTGGGTTTGTGAGGGAACAAGGGTCCCAAACAGGCAGTTAAACAGCACATGATCAAGGTTCCATTTGATTTGTAGTGTGACTTACAATTGCTTTCTCACTTACTATTCCTCCAGGCAAACAGACTTTGTAATTCCTGTGGATTTCACAGGAAGATTTGCAGATCTGCCCTGAATGTTTGCTTCATCTCTCTGTTGTTAAGAAATATCAAGGACTTGAACTTGAATTCTCTGCCTGGAGACATTTTTGTTTGCTTAACAAAGGATCAGCCCATACAGTGTAATTCTGAACAAAGAACTTTCTGCAGCTCAAACTGCATTTTGTGTGTTCCTTTAAAGTTAGTTTTGTAATGATCACGGATCTGTGCATTACACAGTAAATGATTTGTCCTGGCATAGAGTTCTTCATTAACATGGAAGGAGTGAGTTGTATTTCTTGGACAAAGACTCCTTTAGCCTTGGC
This sequence comes from Pavo muticus, assembly GCA_016647715.1. Lineage (NCBI taxonomy): Eukaryota > Metazoa > Chordata > Aves > Galliformes > Phasianidae > Pavo > Pavo muticus. The sequence continues at coordinate 479,619 of JACDJE010000434.1, forward strand.
TTTTTAGGCTTGGTTTTTTGAAAGCCACATCAGTCGCAATCTAATTGCACTAATTCAGCAGAGATGACATTTAAAGTATGTGATAATTCTACTACTTTAGATAACCACTATTTCAAGGACTATCTCAAAGAAGCATTAAAGACCATCTAGATTGAAGTAAAAAGTGTTGAAGAATTGTCAGAGAAAAAAAATAATAATCCACAGACAAAATAATTGGGATTTGTTTATGCAAGATTTTGAGATAATCTACAGGGAAAATAGATTTGATATGCTTATGTGGGAATTTGAGATACTAACATTTAAAATATGCAAGTGGCCAGTCAGCCAGAAAGTTTTCAATTCTCAGAAATGCAAGTCTTCTTCATTCTACTGACATGATATTACTGATAAGAAGACAGCCATGTCTGGTTTGGATGCTTTAAACAACATATTGGAAAAAATGTCCAATGGATCCATCTTAATTCTCAAAAGATAACAAGCTTCAAAATCAGTGTACCCACCCCTACTCACTGCTAATACACTCTCTGTATTGAAAGTTGCTTTTCACAGTAAAAAGTTGGAAGCAGACATACTGCATGTTCTCCGCCTGGAAGAGGGGATGCCAGGAGCTCCGTGGGGTGAGGGCAAGGAAAAGGGAGCAGTCAGCAACTCTTCCCCTGCTCCTCCACAGATGAGCACTGATAACAATAAAACAAAATAAAACAACATAATCCAAACCAGCACATTTCTCAGCTTGGTTTTCAGCCAAGTCATATGTCAGCGAGTGTAGATCTCTGCCTCCCAAGGGCATTGCCTTCACTTTGCCTCTCTAAAAAGCCGTTCCTGAGGCTGTTCACTGCCTGCCTAACTGGGGGAAGGAAAAGCTGAACTAGTTTGGTGCTGGTGCAGGGTATTGCCATCATGTCTATTTGTTTGTTACTATTTTATAGCAGCATAGTTAACGTGTGCTTATTTGATTGTAAAAACAACCTTCCTTTTATATTCCTCTTTATATATGGCATAACAGAATTATGATGCATTTTAAACACACTGGTGTTGTCCTTGCTTGAGGAGCTTTACATGTAAAAACAAAAATAAGCTGAAGCAGACAAGCACAAGGTAAAGCAGAGGACAGCAGAAGAGGAGAGAGAGGAGAAGAGAAGCAGTTGTTTTGCAAGTTAAGATTTAGAAGGATTTTAAAGAAGAAAACCTGGAGGATGAAGACAGGATAATTATTCAATTTCAGGGACTCAAACAGACTGGGAAAATAGTGAAACAAAATAATAAAGCAGAATGAGTAAGGGCAGAGAAATCAGGAGGAATGGAAAATGAAGTCAGAGGTAGGCAGTTTCTAATGTATTTAGCTTTAAGGACCATTTCATACAATAGAAATTAGTATTTTGGTAATGGAAGAAAGATGTAAACACCAGCCCAACAGAGTTAAGGGGCTGGTCTCCACATCAGTAACGTTTCAAGCCTGACCGCCGGACATGAAAAATAGCAGGGAACAAGTATGGAGATGGCACCATGTGGGGGGAATGCTGGTTCTGTGGCTGGCTGCATTACAGGACAGGCTTGCAGTGCCCTTCCAGCCGGTGTGGCTGTGGACATGCTGCACTTTCTCCTTGTGTCTCTGTTGTCCAGCTGCTCCCTTAACCCAGTATCATTGTGAAAACATAGTGCAGGGGCCAAATGACTGTGTGAGTGGCTATGTGGATGCCCAAGACCCACATAAGCAGCAGCTGCACAAGAGCCAGATGGGCCGGGTCCAATTCTGCCATCCGGGTTCTGCAGTCAGTCAGGAAGGAGGTTTGTTGGCAGAGGCACAAGTGTGGACATAGTGCCAGCCCCGCCTCGCTGTGTCTCTTCTTAACAGCCTTTCTCTAATGCACTTGGGGGTTGCTTACCAGTGATGACCCCAACTTAAAAAAATAGAATTCTATTTGTAAAAATGTTGAGGAATGCAAAGGCTCTGAGCACTTCTATTGTGCTTCGGGTAAAAGGTGGAAATCTTGGGAAGAACTGTGTTATTCAGGGTTGCTCATAGGCCTGGGAGGATCACTTTAAAAGCACTGCCTCCTTTTGGGACACATAATTTTAGGGGTGCATCTGCAACAGATCACTTTAGTTCTTCATTGCAGACAAGGATGGAAGATCCTTTAAAGAGAGAGCAGTAGAAGCTGTACACTCTCTTGATTTTTTTGTAGCTTTTCATACAGCTTCACATAACATTCTCAAAAGCAAACTTGAGAAATATGGTAATTTCATCTGAACTACAAGGTGAATACACAATGGTTGACAAATCCTGCTTAGAGCAATTTAAAGTTTTATAGAATGCCGAGAAATGCAGAACATTCATTGTCATGAAAAAGTAGTTATGCAGCCACAGCTTTATTAATCAATAGCCTTATGTTAGAGGTAATAGAGAATAATTAAAGAAGATGGAGTTCCATTATTTATGGGGAAGTAAGCAACTAATAGACAGAATAGGAGGAAGACTGAAACAAGCATTGCTTTTCTTTGTCTCCACTGTTGAAAAAAAACTAGCTGTAACCACAAATTATCGACTAAGAGAAGAGAAATGCTAGGGACAGTGAACAGGGAAAGAATGAATTTAAAACAGTATTTATAAAGTTAAAATAAAGATACTGAAGCAAATTACTGAACAATGATTTGGGACCCCTAGATTTCTCAGAAAGAGCCAACACTCACATAGTGTCAAATCACTACAGTGTCAATCAGGTTTCCTTTCTTGACAGGCTAACCAGATTAGAGGATAAGGGGAAGCAGTAGAAATAGTATATTACATCTTGATTTTAGGATAAGCTTTGATATAGAATAGTGAGAAAGTCAGTTCAGGGAAATGGGATTAAGATGAATTTGCATAGAACTTTTAAAAGCTGCATTCAGAGAGGTTATCAATGGCTCCTTCTCAAATTGTAAAGAATAGTTTTAGTACTATGCTTCCACCAGCCATGAATGCTGAGGTGGAGAGGAAATCTGTACAGATGAAAATATGATGGGAAGCATTATATAACTGGTGGAAGACAGGATCAAAATTCATGATGACTTTGGTAAGTGGAAGAAATGGCTCAAAATGGGTAAAAGGGAATTTGGTGAAGGACAAAGTGCTACTCTTAGGGAGCAAAAGTTATGATGACAAACATGACAGAAAGAGGCAGCAAAATCAACATGAAGGCAATACCAGCAGCTGTTAATACTGTTGCATTTTATTTGCAGGTATCAGGAGGCATCATGTAAGAGAGCATGTACAGCTTGGATCCTACGTTTTAAATGAGAATAACTGGATTCAGAGAAGAACTGCAGGAATGGTAAGAAGTTAAGAAAACATGATCTAGGCTGCAACTCTGAGAGAACTGGTTTATGGTACTGAAAAAAATAGATTGTGAGGCTGAGAAGAGTCTGGTGATATGCTGATACTGACAGATTATTCTCAGAAACAAAATACTGATCAGATGATTTCCATGTTTGGTGAGGACGGGGCAAGAACTAATCCATTTCAGGTGCTCCAGAAAATGATTTAGTAAGGACTGTTCTTTCTATCTGCTGTCTTATTTGTTAGGAAGAGTGGAACAGAGTATGGGGAGGTTGTAGTATTGCTGTTGTTAAAGAATCAAAAAGGCATCTGTCACAGATGTTCAGATTACTGTTAATCCTGTTCCTGTGTGAGGGAACGGACAAGAGGTGGGCATGCCTGTTGTGTGTGCTGGCCCTGCAAGTGTCTGAATCACCTCATCGTGGGCCCTCACAGAGACCAGAGGGGCAGTGCTATGCCATGTGTAGGCTCCCATGAGGTATCTCCAAAGTTAACAAGGAAGATTTTTAGGCGCTTGGGTCTTATCTAGTGTCAAGATCTGTGCATAGCTCCCTTAGGTCCACTTTATCATTCCCCATTTCCCATTTTTAAGGACCAGTTGACTCTTGCTCCTTCTACCTTTGTGTGGATCTGCTAAGGGCACGATGCTGAGTGCCATTTTTCCTACAGCAAAGGCAGTTGAAGGAATACTGTCATTCATCCTTTCACCCCGCCCTTCCCTGCATCTAATAGTATGCTTTCAGATGTATCACCAGGGAAACTACATAAGGTCAAAAGTAAGAGGTTTCTATTGCAGATGTTATATGGCTCTTTTTGATATTTGTCTTTTGCGTGGCTCAACCCTCATCTCTGCAGCAGCATACAGAGTGATCCTTGTATGTGGAACATGAAATCCTACTTTTTACCCACCAGCTTATGTCACTACAATGCAATAGCTTTTCCTCACCAGAGACCTCTTTTGACTGCATAGGAAGGTGTCAGCACATTTCTGGCATGTATCAGGTTGTAATCATGGTATTCTCTCCTTGCTGGTGTCCCATGCAGCTTCATCTGCTATGAGAAGACAAGTAGCGTAACAAATACAGTGAAGGATCCTCTGGCTGAAATTCCCTGATGACTGCTGTGCAGACAGAGGAGCTCAGAGCACTCTGAGCCTCTCCCTTCTCTCAGTGCCCAGACCTGGTTTCCAGACTGGGGCTCCATCAGGAGCACTCTGAGAGCTGCAGTTCTTCTGAGGGCCCTGGCTGCCCTGTCAGACACCTACTGGCCCACAGGCTCAGGAGACTTGCAAAACGCACAAGCAAAGAAGTTGTGCAGATTTCCAGGCCTCCTACTTTTCCTCAGAGGGAAAAACACACGAGAGGCTCCTTGAATGCAGCCAGACAGCGCTGAGGACCTGGGGCCTCATTCACATGCAGCCTCCAGAGGGCGAACATGACACCTGTGTGGCACTCAGGGAGGTGTTGGTAGACAGCCTGCCGGGTGACTTCTTGCCAAAATCACCTTCTTGCTTTCCCCCACGGGAGCTAGTTCCTTGTGAGGGGTGATTACATTTCAGTGGGAGAGCACTTAGGCTAATTACTCGGCATTGTTAGCCCTGTGCCAACATTCCTCTGGAGTTTTAGTTCAAAGACCTGTGTTGCAATCAAAATACTTTGCTGTTTGTCACTGATATACTCAGAGTTCATCAGCTTGAAGAGAATGACTGCATTGTGTGGACAGAGTGCTCAAGTGCTGTCAGGGGAGCAGGTAACCAGCAGTACGATCAGACTTCAAGATTCCTTCTTCAGGTTCTAGAACCGAGAAGCCTTTTTACTGCAGCTGTTTTTATATCTAAAGGCCATCAACGATGTACCTCCTCATCACCAAAATTTACTTTGTTGCTCAATTTAACTTTTTGATAAATGCCACAGGGATATTTATATCCAGTTCATTTGTTCGGTTTGCTAAGCCAGACAGAAGCAGAAAACTTCAGGGTGTTTCATTTGGTAGAATTCCCAGTCTAGTACAAAAAGAAAAAAATATCAGCAAGACCAAGTCTTTCTGCTTTTTACAACACATTCTCTGGATTTCTACTGTGAAATATTGTAACACCCATCAGCAAAGGTTCATGCAGACACTTTCTTGGGAAAGTGTGTGATGAGTATGAAATTCACAGTCACTACAAGGAAGGGGGGAATATGGCTCTTTGGAGACAATAGTCTGTGAATCTTTGTAGAGAAAACAATGAGAAAATAATGAAAAATGTGTTTTCCTGATTTTTTTCCTCCCTATTCAAATACAAATAATTGATTGTGTTGCTTTCTAAAACATTGCTTTCATGGAGACCATGCACTGTATATGATAAATTAATTCAGCATATTTGTGTATGTAGACACATACACTTCAGTATACATCACATCTTTTGTTGGTGACTCTCTTTTCCACCCAGGTAAAACCTGAAGTGCCTTCCAAACTTCAAAACATATCAGGGGAGGCTTTGTGGCCCATTTATACAGGGAAGCTGTTTAGTGTGCAGCTATTCTGCACAGTAGTTTTGAACAGAACAGCCAAGTGAAATTATGGTGGGAGTTTTCAGCAGACAGGCTGTAATTATCCAGTTTGGAATTTGACCAGAGTGAAATAGAAGCTTGCCTACCAATAAACATACTTGAAGTAACATGTTTTTGAACTTTTTAAACCAAGAAGCTTGTTTGGATGGTGAAAATGCAAGATGAGAGTCAAAAAATCAGCGTTTCCGTGGCATAAACTTATGTGACTTATACTGTGAATTATTTAAGGTCTCTTTTCCCCTTTGTTTTTCATCAAAAAGGAGCAATTGTGTGGGGACTTACCACCACTTGCTCTCTTTCTTTATCCTGTATTACCTCGTTACCTTAGGAGCAATGCTGGAGCTGCAGAAGTCTCATCAGTTTCTTATGGTTGGTGCTCACTGGCTGCTTGCTGGTGACTCCAGAATGGCCGTGCCTGTGCAGGGCTGACTCCATTACCCTGGTGAAGACAATTGTGTGAGCGTCTGTCTGCAGTGACTCCACCCCGTGCAGCTATAATTTTAGTAATTATTTAATTTTCAAACCAGGGTTGTCATTACATTTTTGTTTTAACTGAATTTTTTTTCCCATGGTATTTATTCTGTGGTGGCTGTGAGCTGCCCCATGTAGTCCCCCTTGCTTGGGACTTGTGGATGTTCACTTGTATCTTCGTGTGGAAACCAGTGAGAAGAATGAACTGCTGTAAGGGAGCTACCTTAATGAAACAATCCAAAGCAATGTTTCAGCTGTGAAATAAGCACATGAAAGTGGGTTATTGATATCAAGTTTGCTCCATAATTTTCACACCAATGTGCTTCACGCGATATTTGAAACTTCAGAGTTTTGTTGTCTATTCATTTGACCATTAATTTCAGCTTATAGAAGAGATGGAGGGAGCCTTAGCAATGCACAGGATGAATCAATGTGCGCATATATAGTTGAAGCAAGGCAGGGCAGAAGTGACAAAAGATTGATTTGCTCAGAGTTGACCTCAATTACTGGTCTGCTGCAAGGGACATGCCAGGGTTAACTTTGCCATAGGCTTCATGACACGTGAAAGTGGCTGTACTGGATGGATGAAGTGCCATCATGACATGCAGAGGTGGGTAACTAACAGGAAAATATGAGAGAGCGACGAACACATAGAGGCAAACCCAATAACCTCTCAGGCTCAGCTTCTTAATATGCTTCGAGAAAGCTCTGAAACTCAGTGAAGTGGCCTCAGTTAAACTGAAGCACCTGAAACTATACTTGGCATAATTAAGGTTTTATGACAAAAATCAGGTGCTTAACTAAACTATTAGTATTCATTACAAACCTTACCAAGCTTGAAGGTTGCCTTTTCTTCAAAGAGGATCTTCCCTGGTGCCATTCTGAATCACAAATCTCTCTGGATATGTGGACAGGAGAGATCAGGAGGCAGGCAGAAGCTGTCTGTCATGCGCTGTGCTGCAGCCAGGAGTGGCATGGAATCTCTTCCTGTTGCCACCTCTGGAGTGACAGGATTTTTTGGCGTGACCTAGAGAAAAGCACAAATTTCAGCCATGGGCTTTATGTGAGTCGGAAACACTCTTGTTTAGATGGGGCAGATATTTAACTTTTGTGAAACAGAACCAAACAATTTGTGCTATTAGCAGCCACACAGCTAAAAAGGCACTTAAATTCTTGTAGTCACCCTGAAAACATACCACACATACTTTCACATGAAACACTAGACATGTAACCTTTCCCCCTTGCATCGCTTCATTTTTTCCTACTATTTCACAAAGTAGCTGTGTTTTTGGTAAGAAAAAAATGTTACGAATTTATCACTCAGCTCAGCACACTGACATTCCTTCTTTGCATTGCTTCCAACCTAGTAGTTCCTTAGTTTTCTTTTGATAGGATGTTATGTAAGGTTGGGTTCTGGTCCTGGTTTTTGTGGTAGACCTCTGGAGACATGTCACTGGCTACAACATGCCTTCACAGATAATTAGGCGGCACTGTGCTTCTAAATTTTAAATATGACCATCCAGATTCAGATATCAGATTCTATTATTTAAATAAGTTAAGTTGCTTCCATTTGCTGTCTAAGTGGTGAATACAGTAGCTCACTACTGTATTGGCTAAGGGAAGACTGAGCTTCTTATAGCTGAGCACTAATTCACATTGCCACGTATCTCACCGTCTTTTTGGGCTGACTGACAATGGCTAACTACCATGTCTGAATTTAAAGCATTTCGAAATCTGCATTCCTGGTATTAATTCTGTTTATATTTACAGCACAACCGAGTCTCCGATTTGCTTGGTGCAGTAAAAGATTGATAGACTGTCTGTTACAAAGGAACACGCAGTACAATGAGCTCAGCTGCTGGCTGAAATATTCCAATCATAAAAAGTGCTGCTAATTTAGCTAGACGATAAATACATTAATTGAGAATATTTATGAAGACTTGTTTGTGCAGATGGCCAAAGACAATAGGGGAACGATATTTCCTTACTACACAAGGAGCTGATGTTTATCACTTGCTAGCGTGGCAGGTATTTACACTGTTTACTTTTGGTCTGTACATTCAGATCTCTGGGTTAGGGGCCTTTTATCTCATCTGACTTAGGCACTTAACCAAGCTGAGTAAATCAGGGAGCAGAGCTGTTCTATTTTCCTTAAGTAATCAAAGTGTGGAGAAGGGGGAGAGCGAGTGAGAGAGAGAAAGACGTCTGAGAAAATGCTTTGGTCCCCTGCAATCCATGTTGCTTTGGAGATTAGATACCTAGTTCTCCAGTGATCAGGGTGATTCGGGTAAGCGTCTGAAGTCATGAGGGATGTATCTGCATCACCCCTTAAAGCAGCTCATCTCTGTCTGCTGTGTGTGGGGAGCGCTCTCATAACTCATTCATCCAGAGCCTGACAAAGTAAGTTTCATGAATAATCCTCTCCAGGTCAGTCCTGGTAAGATTGTTCTGAGGGTTATCCTGTTATCCTTTCCTCTACGGTATTTGTCTTAAAGGAAGACCAATGATCCTGGAATCATAGAATCATAGAATCATCACTGATGTGGACTTTGGTCCAGTATAGACATCTGATCCCAATTCTCTGCCTTTTCTAAAAGCAGCTCCATGCTGCTCAGAAACAGCACTCTTATACCACGTGCATGATTCAGATTGGTCTTCCCGAACCACTGCAGCCAGAGAGACACATAGAGAGGTGCAGAATACTGTTTTCTGCTACTTCAGAGTTACCCACACTGGAGGCTCTTTGAGAAGTTTAAGGAAGTTTCATGCTTCTGACAATCTTGCCTTTTATTTCCATAGTATGTCTAATTGCAAAATAGCATTAGGCATGGTAAAAGCTGAAACAGACCACAGGGCTCTCAACGCCACATTATTCCTACTAGGCCAAGTGCTCTTTTATAGGGGTTGGATGGCAAGGGCACTTTCAGTACTTCAGGGTTTAAAATCTGGCCATGTCTGGATCATTTTGCAGTTTCATTCTGTCCTTAAGTAGATGTATTGAATTGTGACTACAGGAATTCTATGCTTTCCATCAACATGTATTTTTGGGCAAATTCTCCGTATTCTGACTGTGATATTTTCTTCCAGAAAAAAAAACCCACACCTGTACTGTACAGAATTCCCATTCTTTTTAACCACACTCATAAAAGCTCAATCAACCAGCTGTGCAAAATCGCATCTCTCCTACTCCCACTTCTGCTTTGGAGGTTCCAGTTTTTTTGAGAGGACATACGTGAGCACTGAATGCCGTTCCACCATTAAATGCTATTTTTTTCTTTTATAGGTTTCCTGTGGAACTGATAAATTTCAAATAAAAGCCCATTTTTCCCTTAACATGGGGAAAAGTAATGAGATTATAATTTATTAATATTAATTTAGTTCTATTTTAGTGCTCAGAGAAAAGATACTTTTAATTCACTTTGCTCTACCTGATAGTTTACAGCTCAAACCTGGTCTGTGGGATTCTTCCATCAGAGTAAAGAAAATGGAGACCAACTGTTCTTTTTAATGTACAGTTGCATTTTTTCACTCCCATTTTTTCAGAACATGGAAAAAACACCACCCCTTCTCACATACAGTGTATTCAAATTTTCAAGTTATTTCTCCTGGAGACAAGAGAAACTTCAACACAGCTAGAAGAGCTTGAAAACTGTGGGCACGTGATTTAGCTCTCTTCCTTGTTATTCATGTGATGGGCTGAAACTGAAGTTGGAAGAAATGAAAGTCAGGGCTATGCAAGAACAGAGTGCAGGCAATGACTTCTTAGAAGGAAAATGGATTAGGCTAAGAGTTTGTTTTGACAGCTTTTCAGGTAAAATTTGAGTCTGATAAGGAATGCAAGAACAATGACTTTCTGTTCCTTGTGCTACCTCAAAAACAGGGTCAAAGAAAGAATTAGCATACAAATTTTCCTCCCAAATATAGGATAGTAAAAATTCTGAAGTCATCATTTGTTCAAGTTAAAGTGAATTCAGAGACTAATTTTGATATTTTCTTTTGGATGTTGTTTAGCTACCACTCAGGAGGGAGCATTGTGTTAATTGTGCTGAATAGAGCCTACCGCTGTATTTCAAGGCGAACTACATCCAACATTGTGCAAGCTGACACTGATTTAACTCCTCTTAACACTTTTAACTTTTTTACCATATTAAAAACAATATTAAAGCCATATCGAAATGTGATAACATCAACACTGTGCAGATGTCTGCAGCCTAATTCTTCTAAATCATTTTACATATCTGTTAATATTGAGTAATTTTTTTCCTCAGTACTACCTGGCTGTGTATTTTAATCATTTCAGTGTAGTAACATAGAATCATAGAATGGTTTGTGTTGGCAGGGACCTTTAAGACCATCTAGTTCCAACCCCCCTACAATAGGCAGGGACACCTCCCTCTAGACCAGGTTGCTCAAAGCCCCATTCAGCCTGGCCTTGAATGCTTCCAGGCAGGGGGCATCCACAGCCTCACTGGGCAGCCTGTTCCAGAATCTCATCACCCTCACAGTGAAGAATTTCTTCCTGATATCTAGTCTAAACCTACCCTCTTCCAGTTTAAAGCTGTTTCCCCTTGTCCTGTTGCTACATGCCCTTATAAAAAGTCCCTCCCTCCCCAGCTTTCCTGTAGGCCCCCTCAGGTACTATGTAATCAGGAACTCTGTATTCTATGGCCTAGTTAACAAAAGCCTTGTAATTGTACTTTGATCTCCAGACATTGGTGCTTATGAAAGACACAAGTCTGATTGTTCTAAAATTGAAGTCTTCTGTTAATCTCTGAGCAAGAATAGCAGAAAACTGCTACTATTCTAATGTACCGAAGTATGCAGACCCTGGCCTGAAAGGAGGTTCAGATTCATTCTCCCATGAAGCTTTTACGACTTGACCTCCAGCTGCCAAGTGCATGGAGTTTTTCTTTTAATGTGGACACCTGTCAGGAGTAAATGGCTCAAGACTGCTCTTATTTCACGTAAACTACTAAGCATCTCCTCAAATTTGTGCAATAAATAACACACAAATGACCTGGAAGAGAGTAGCATGCCATAGCAAGTACTGCAAAACCCTATCTGAAGAAAGAATGAGAAACTAATGGCAAGCACCTTCCAGGTACTCAAAGATCACAAAACCTCATCTCCAGAAAAGAACAACAAAAAAACACAAAATCAAAAAGAGTATCATACACTGAACCATGTTCCCTTTTTATCCTGTGACTTTTTTTTGTGTGTGTAATATGCATATTCACAACTTATTTCCTGGCTTCAGCTCTTGTCTGTTACTGACCACAGTGTGCAGCCCTTCCCTGGTCTGCGTATTAATTCAGATGTCTCTGGCCTGCCATCATGCTTCAGACAGTTTATGCACTCTTAGCTTTATCTCTTCTCTTTTCACAATTAAAAAAGAAAAAAAAAAAAGGGAACAAAGAAACAGTTATAGCTTCTCCTTATTTATTTTTGTTTTTGTTTCTTTATTCTTTATTTTTCTCTTCCACATTTAGCACAAAGCAAGAACTACATCAAATACATAATGTATTATATTTTTGCATTAAATCCCTCACAAAAGCTGTTTGCTGCTCTATATAATTTTCTCATATTCATAGAATACTTTAAACAAAACTTCTCATTCCGTTCCATCTTACCTCATGTCTGTTTACCTCCCAAGGAAGGGAGGTACCTTCCTCCCAAACTGCATTGCCAATGGATGAAGGTCTTAAGTGAAAAACTTTCTGGCAAAATGAAAGGCAAATAAAAAGAAATCTCACTGGATGAGGCTGTAAGAATAGGTAGGAATTCAGGGAAATAAGGAAAGATAGATAAAGAAGGCAGAGATGCACAAGTTGAGCTGAATGCTATATTAGAGCAAGTTCATATTGATGGAACAGTCTTTAAAAGTCTTGAAAAAGAGTTTCCAGGGGTAAGATTGTGCTTGATTCTGGCCCCCAAAAGAATAAAACCTTATGTTTAGAAGTGTTACTTTCTCAGTAAGATTGAAAATAGAAGAACAAACTATTTCAGGGTATTTTCCACTGAACTGTGTTTACAGGAAAAAAGATTGAAGTTTTATCGCCTCGGGTTAATTAGTTATTTTGAACTAATGAATTAATGGTTTGAACAAAAGAAGAAGATTATTTCCTACAAATATTTAGCTTATGAAATGCTGAACTTACTTCAAGTCAACCTTAGAAACTTTTCACACAAACCAGAGCTTCTCTGAAGTCAACCTATATGTATTTGAAGGTGTATTGCACCTGCAATGAATGAAGGAAGGGAAGACCTGGATGGCACAACCTTTACTACCAAACTCAGACTGCTTAGACCCCTGACCAAAAGAGCAGTCACTTCCCACCTCAGCTGTGAGCTTCAGCCTTGTTTTCACTCATGCAAAATCTCCACAGATGAAGACAATGATTTAAGGACTGTGAAATTGGTGATTTTGTAAGGTTTTCCAGTTTTCATGTTCATAGCTAAATTCTTCCCTCTGTAACAATGTCTACAGGATCTCTTTTAAAGAACTATGCTTTTAAGGGTACTGAGAACCAAGTTTACTGTATCTGAGAGAAGCATCATCTGCCACAGTATAGTCTTTTCTTTTGTAGACCTAGATGATAAAGAGGATTCAGCAAGAAATAAAATTAGATTGTCAATAACTGAATTCATAAGCAGGAAATAAAAATGCAGGTACATTAAGTGAGGTTATTTTTGCCTGCTTTCAACACTCCATAGAAAAGCAATGTTTCTGATGATTTGATTTACTGACCTACTTTGCAGGAATCTATAGAAAGCTGTCTGTAGTTGTTGAATTGCATTTTTTCAGATGAAGTGCTGCTTTTCTTTCTGTGTACATAAACATCTAAATATGATAATGATGTATGCACATAAAAGCCAATTCAGCTCATGGAAATGGATGGCAAAACTTCAGTAATGCAAGATCTGGTCTTGGTCAATTGGTGGAGATATTGGGAAGGCAGAAATGTTATGAATTAAAGGTTTGCAATAGCTGCCCCTAAGCCTCTCCTTTTAAAGCATATGCAGGCTCCCATTCTGTGACAGAAGCTGCTGCACTTTGTCTTTTTTCTACCCAAGAAAGCTGGTAGTTCCAACCACCACATCTAACAATCTTTTAACTTGTGATATGATTTCCCTCAGAATACTCCTGTGGGGCGGGGGACTTGCTGGTATTTTTATTTTACAGAAGGAAGAGTGAACTACAGAGAAGTAGCCCCTCTGGGGCCCATGTGTTTGTGCTAGGGTAGGTACTTGCAGATAGGCTGATAATTTAAACATGACATCGTGTTTTCTCCTGCTGCTCTCCTGCTTGCTGCATCCTCACAGCTGTATGGGTTGAAGAAAATGATGTACTTCTGGAGCAGTGCATGAGGGTAATGTTCAAACTGAGACTTGAGAAAGGAAGCGAGACAAAAATGTACCAACTATGTAATGCAACAGGCAGAAAGGAGAAAAAGAAGAACATCTTTTGTGCACCAATGCACTGCATCAAATAATAATAATAAAAAAACGTAAGTGTTAAAATGTTGCAATGAGAGATTGGATCCACAGTTTGAAGCTTCCTCTAAACTCACAAAGTAAACTGAGCAGTCCTATTTTTTTGACTGCTGCCTCTGCTATATTTTTCTGCTTTTCTTTCTGTAAATAGAAGGATGCTATTAACAGTCACATAACTCATTCTGGTTTATGACCTGGTGGAGGAAATCAGCTCTAATGCTTTATGGCACCAAAGCAGAATATTTTTTTCCATGTAGTTCTCTTACACTGATTATCTGCACTGTAAGAACCATAGATCAGTATCTAGTACAACTTAAAACATTTGAAGGTTAACAATTAAACATTATCTCTCCCTGCAAGTAGACAAAAAATGTCAGAAATGCATCTGGAACATCTGATCTGCAATGCATTTAATTTTCACATCAATAAACATACAGGAATGTCCTCAATTTAGCTATTGAGATTTATAGAGCTGAGTGTGTGTGCGTATATGTGCACATAAATATATATGCATTATATTCAAACAAGAAATATAGTCTTATTTTATTTTGCTTTACTGGCATCTTTAAGTGAAGATATTTCCCTGGAAAAGGGATAAGGTAGCAACACTCTGAAAACAATGTGAAGACTAAAAGCTTTGAAAATGGGTAACTTTTGGTAAGGTCATTTTAAATTAAAAGAGACAGTCTACCTTCCCCAAGCCTCCAGAGGCTCAGTCTAAAACAAATAATTTCCATGAGACAACTAGGCAATTAACAATTCTGCAGCATCATCTCTCCTGCTCATGGTTACCCATACAAAGTCAGGCTTAATCTCTCAGCCATGAGGACATGACCGCAGCACTGACTGGTATGACACGAGTAAAGGCTGGTATCTGTTGAAGTCCTGGATTAGAGAGATGAGGTTGCAGCAGAGGTCAGGTGTTACAGAGATATGTCTCGTTACACCTTCTAGAACATCACTTTTTGCTTTGACTGCCCCAGAGGGCAAAAAGCTTGATGCAGCGTGTAAATAATCCATGCTACGTATGACTTAAACATATACATAGGTGAGCATGTGGGATAAGAGCACCCATTTAGGAAGAACCTGTATGTTCTGAGACATATTTAGCTTTTGCAAGGAGAAACAAGATTCCCTAGAAGACATGCAATTGTGCTATTTTCAAATAAATTCTTCAATTTCTTCTATACTCTGAGATAATTCAGAATCTTGCAAGACTGGTCATGGGTCAGAATACGCCTCTTAATAGGAAAGCTGTCTGAAATAACGTGCTAGCCAGGAGGACAGCTGCCACTCCCAGCTATTCACCTCTTTGCTAGACTGGAAAATAACAGTTCTGTTCAGGCTTTCTTGGCTTTTACAAATGCTTTAGTAAACAGTGAATGACAACTTCAAGCTGTTAGCCCAGAATAGCCAAATGGTCAGCATAATGATGTCTGTCACAACAGCGAAGAAACTGTATTACCTTATTAAGTTATCATTTCTGGTAATAAATTCATGTCCTGTTTACAGTCAACAGAAGTGCAGAGGAAGAGAAATCGGCAGAAAAACCTGGAAAAGAATAAGTATTTTTACCTAAAAAAGGCTTTGAAATCAAGCTTTGAAGGCCATGCAGCTTATCAATGAGTAAAGTTAGCAAATGTAAGGGCAAACTAACAAGAAGAATTGGATAAATAACAGCATTTTGTATAAAGATTTCTGTTGGTCTGAAGTTTTCGTGCTACTATGCTGCCTGCTGATAGAAATCAAGAATGAAACTGTACTGCAGAAATACTTCTACATTACTTGTGCAAAAATATTCACTGATCAGGGAAAAAAGGAAGTTGATATCATTCCGTGGGGCGTGCTACAAAGAAAGAATGCTCCTTGTCAACGCGTATGAGCTGCTGCAAGGCAAAAGCCTTGTAGGACAAACCAATATGTATTAATAGAAAGTGGGATATTGATCATAAGCATGAACCTAATAAGAAACACAGAGAAACATCCCAGCCTCGTGGAAAGAAAAGGAAGTATGAAAAGCTGTTAGAACTTCCTTGTTTTACTATTGGGGGCAGCTCACATGCTGCCGTGTAACTTGGAGACTGAGAGCTGTAGGCTTAGCTCTTGATCAGTCTGGGTACAGAGCCAGGACACGAAATTGAGGAGAGAGGGATAAGAGAGTCTGTTCACAGCAGTGTGTTGGGGCCTCAGGGAGTCAAATAACAGCAGGAGACTATGGAAGCCTGATGACCTTAGGAGATAAATAGCATAAATTAAGAGAAAGCTGAAATCTTGGTAGTGATGGTGCTGTTTTTCAAGTATAAAGATGAGACATGTTCTAATGTATGTAGGTTGCTCCAAAAGTACTGCCTCCTATTTTATTTCCATGGAAACTGCAACAGATACAAATAGCACAAGAACACTGTTTGACAGAGCAAATTCTCTATGTTTTTCAACATAGTCATCCCCATTAGCTCATCGTTTTCATCAGGGATGAGCAAGAGCCTGCATGCCACACTCATAAAAATCTGCACCAATGGAGGTGACTCACTGTTTCACAGCTGCTGTGTTGGCATTGTTGCTAAAACGCACCACACACCACCTCACTGTACTCACATCCACTGCTTGGTCTCCACAGACGTTCAGCAGGTGTCAGTGGATGTCAGTGGGTGCCATTTTTTCCACATGGAAGAATTCAGTGACACATCTTCATACACACTGCCATGTCAGATGCCATTCTGTCAGACTGCCCCTCTGTTGCCATCTGTGACATGACAAGAAAATGTAATGGAATATTGGTGGGAAGGTTCAACCTCTGCTGCCTTAACGACATCCACCTCTGAGGCCATGGGCCAATATAATAAAATAGGTGGCATTATTTTCAGAGCAGCCGATGAATTACCACATTTCACATTCTAAAAAAAGCTACTGGTTTCTGTGGTTTCAAATCTCTTTCTTCTCCTTTCTGACTTCTGATTAATTTCGAACCCATTTCGGATTTCCTGAAAAGTAAGGTGGGTCTACCACACTAATGCTTGCAAGGCAGTATGACAAAGAGAGGAAGCTGTGCTTGTATTAAGCCACACCAACACCAATGGTGACAGCGGAGGCCATGAGTGTTCATTTTACTGGGAGCAGTGGAAAGTATTTTTCAGTGTGTGAAGAAACAAACCTGGTGAAGTGCAGGGAACCAGGGCAGATTTGGGAACTTAGTCAGGTGCCTAGACTGGAGCCATGGCCTTGCTCCATGTTGGGACCTCAGTGATGCTGTCCATGCTCTGCTACTTTGGCTGTGTGAGTGGTGAGGGAACTACAGGGCACTCCTTACCTAGGCCCTGGGCTGGGCAGCTGGAGGACTGTAATTTGAAGGGACAGACCTGTGCCCCAGCTGGTCAGCTAGCACAGCCTGAAATGCCAGGCAACAGCTCCAGGAGAACAAGCCCCATGTCTGACACAGCCAGCAGTGCTCTGCTGACATCCCACAGATATTCCACCCACCAGCCTATTCAAAAGAGAGATTTTCTGCCTTACAAAATTACATGAATGTACAGTGTGATTGACAAATGTCAGCATTCAGCAAAATGAATGCAAAACTCATAACCTGACAATGCCACCAGAGAAAATGCCTGTGCCCTATGCCCCAAGCCACTGCTTTGTGCAGGTGGAGATTAAGAGAGTCTTAATGTACAAGGGTATGCCTTGCCTACACATTTATAAACATTTTGATGTTATGCTGAAACCTCATACATAAGATCAACAAAGAGAGGAAATCCACATGAGGAACAGCAACAGATGTATGGCAGGATTGATCTCACCTAACTTTAGACACCTAGAGTGTTGGCATCTCCATCTGAGCCAGCCAGCCTGTGCTCCTTTTGTAGCCAGGGGAAAGAAATAGACACTTCCAGGGCATGGTTCGTCTGCTTTAGATTGCACCTACATCACGGTGAGATGAGATGCATCCTAGAAATGCCATTCTCACTCCATAGGTCATGAAAGGACCTTGCAGTGAGTAACCTAAATATAAATTTGAATGCTGGCTAAATCAAGTTAAAAAGTTCAAACAAACATTTTTTTTTCTTTTTTTTTCTTTTCCCCCAAGGGATAGTTTTAAAGCTACCCTTGTTTTCTTCTCTCTCATTGTGTGGTCCCATGAGCAGCTCTCTGCCTCCATGTGAGGGCTGCCTTGCAGTATAGGCTTCTGAGCAAGTGACGTGCTATGGGGACAGGACTATCTCAAATCCCATTGCTACAGAGCATTCTGTGCCGTGAAACCTTGACTTTGATGCTCAGTCCACATGGAGATGTAGATACAACCTTTACAAATTGAGGATGGGGTAGATTAACCCATCAAATAAGGCAGGGGTTTATTTAGCTCAACATGCAGGAGATTCGGGCAATCTATACTGTAATTACCTCAGCGATGATTGGATTGACCAGCAGATCCCTAGGGTCAAACGGTTCGCCTCTTATTGAGTGGGCATATATCTGGCTAACAACATATACTGGGTCTAGATTACTTTGTTACTGGTGCTGATAGCTACAGATTTTAAACCTAAAAAAAAAAAAAAAAAATGGAAAAGAAGATCTTATCCCAAAGTACTCTGTTCTGTAAGACAGAGCAAGCTGAATCTTCCAAATGCATGCAATATGAGAGATACCTCTGAGAAATTCAGTGCTTCCTCAAGAACGCTTTGCTCTGGGAGGATTAGAGTGTCTGTTTAGTGGTCTTTCTTGTGGGTTTTTGTTTCTGGTCCCCAGGGAGATTTTTTGATGCAGGCATGCAGGGTACTCACTGTTCACCTGCCCACCAGGGGACCTTGCTGCCCTGAAATCCATCAGCAGACCTGTGTGCCCAGAGCATGGTAAGGCAGCAGTGTGTGCCTTGTGCTACTTCACTGAAAACCTGCCTTGTGGGGCAGGTGCAGGAACTTGTTCCCTTTGGCTACTTACTAGATGCCTTATTAATTTTGTTTCTGAATTAAATATATGATGAGCTACATGCTGTAGCAATCTAATTCAAAAATAAGAGGAACACCAGAAAATCCTCATTATTCAACACTTCATTTCATATTCTTTCAAATTAAAATTCTCCCTGGATATTTTTTCTGCCTTTGCATATCAGATTCAATGTCCATGATATTTAATTAGAGAAAGACCACGGATTTAGCCTAAAGGAGAGAAAGTTTTTGACTAGGGATGTACATTATCTCTCTGTTGGTGGCAAACCATTTTGAGAGAATTGTTGCTTCTGAACTCCCTCAGGTGAGTCACCCCTTCCCTGCAGTATGAGTCCCAGCAGCTGGAGCAGTTCATCTTTTTACATGACTTCACTGTAATCTGGACTTCTGGAAAGATTCAGTTTAAAAGCTTAAATTACCAACACAGCCTTACCCTGGATGCAAAAAGCAATGTGTAACTACAACCTGGTTCTACAGATCCATGATTAGCAACTCCAGAACTCCCCACCCAGCCATCAATTTGCCTATAAACTGAACACATTTTAGAGCTGTATGCAGACAAATCAATGACAGACAGTAACTGCAGTTTCCTACAATGTTGTTTTACAAAATCACTTTACTGTCTACCACATCTGAAATAGTTTTTTGTTTTAACAGCATAATTTAAAACTTGCTTGAGGTGCATCAAGTGAATAATAGGCTGGCAGCCAAAATATGCCAAAGGTATTAAAATTTACATTAAGAGAGATTTGCAGGAAGCTCTGAACTATAAAATCTTCCTGATTAAAGTGTGGTTCTGGGCTGAAAACTATGTATGAAAATATGAAATACAGCACCTGCTTGATGTTTGCTTTAGAGATTACGAATTTTCACTATAGCCTTGTTCTTGTTTCCGCTGCAAAGCATTCTCCGGCACAGAAAAGTAATTTGGATTTTCTTTACATTCCTGTATCCTTACAGTTATTAACTCAGCTTTAAATGTGGGGTTTGTTGTGGCCCCTGAAATTCTGCTGTTGCTGTTTGTTTGTACTAGGTACAAGGACAGTGTATTTATTAGCACCTTGACTGGGTACTAATAATCAAGGATCAGGTTTTCATTGTTCCAGTCTCAACCTGTGAGAGCTCAGATTTAAACAGACAATAAAGACATGGAGAATTCAGAGGCATAAGAAGATTTACTGACGTTTCCTGTGTTTTGCAAGTGGGACCAAAAGGGCCGGAGTAGGAATAAGAATCAGGTCCCCTGACTCCAGACCCTATTCACTGAGCAATATTATTTTCTGAGTAAATTTAATGACAAGTAGTCCCTGACCAAACCAGCTTCAAATTTAAGAACAGTATGAAAGCGAAAATGTGGTGTCTGGGAAGAAGCAGTACAACTGCAATGAGATGAACAGCAATTTGCTTCAAGTGGTCTTCCTACTCGTTCCCACCATCTCTTATTCTTTTTCGTTTCCCATCCCCTTCCCACCACCTGACACAGCCCCTCCTTGCTCACCAGAGAGACAGTGCATCCTGAGAGCTGGCAGAGCTCTGCTCTCCATGGATTACCTTCCTGTCAGGAGGGTGAGTGAGCTGCCACATGCAGGGCTGGAGTAACATCCCACTTGGTGCAAGAGATGGGGTTAAATTATGCCATCAGCAGAAGAGACTGAAAAGCCTAGCAGCCTGAAACTGTTAGAGCAGCTCAGTCTTCCCTGTTGAACAGCACCCAAATGATGGCTTTTTTTTTTTTTTTAATTTTTACCTTTCTGTTGACATTATTATTGAAGATTGTGATTGCCTCTCCACAGGAGAGCCATGAGACCATCCAGCACTCCTTCCCAACATCTATCATCAGTCTTTGCAGAAATCCCCTTGTGGCTAAGTATCTAAAGAGGAATTTTCAGCCCTGGAATTATTATTGCTAGTGACGCTGTGAGAGCAGGAAAAATACTAGGCTGTAATTTTCAGTCCCAGGTGAGCTTTGCAGAGATGGAAGTTCATTAAACCATCTTGTGAAAAGAGCCTACTTGATCCAGAAGACATGCTGCCATGAACCTTAAAAGATGATGGCTGTCATTTTTCAAAATATCAGTACTTCTTTAGGTACCTGCTCCCTTCTGAAGGATTTTAGTCAGAGGGAAACTCATGTTCAAAGAAACGGACATCAACCAGTTTGGATAGTGATCAGTATTGCAGTTTTACTCAGATCTAACTTGTCGCTTAAGAAAGTGAGACTGAAATTTGGCCAGCTTAGAAAGCAACTTGGGAAACTTTATTGAAGTGACAAACTATGCGACTGCTAAGGAAATAGGCTCTTGTGCACAGGGAAACAAGTGTTAAAGTCAAAACCACACAAGGCTTATTAAAATCGTATTGAGTGTTGGCAGTGAATAAGTGCAGATGGCTTTATGAAAGCAGCTTCCTGATGGTTAAAAGAATAGAAAATAAAGACAACACAAAAACAATTAACAAATTGCCTTTATTGCTGAGGTAGAGAAGTAGGAAGACAGACAAAAGAAATTACCAAATGTCAGGGTGAATTTGCTAGTTGGCAGTGATGTTGCTTAAAAATGAAGTAGGTGAATGCACATTTACAAGTTCTCAGCTGCCAGCTGCCAAGAATGAAAGTCGCACATCTGGCTAATAAAATAGTTTTGCTCCTGATTGCCTGGTTTCTAATAGTGTTAGCTGGAGATGTAAAAATTCTGGAAAATGCTCTTAGCCCTAAGGAGTCTGTTCTATAACAAAGACCAATATGAATCTTCTCACACCTTTATAATATCTGTGAGAAATTCTCTGTAAATTTCAGCACTTCTTTAAAATGTTTTCTTCTGAAAGGATCAGAGTGTCTGTTTATTAGTCTTAGTCTTCCTTGTGCTTTCATTCTTCTTTCTACAGCTCCAGGGAGATATTTGGTATGCTGTCTTGCTCTCACCAATGAGGAATGAGCTCCTACACAAGGTTCCTTTCTTCTCTGCCTATCCATCAGCTGACCTGCAACACCTGGCACAGCAGAAAGCAGTCGAAAACCGACATATTGCAGTTCCCGTGTCCTCCAGATAAAGATGTGGGGCAAAAGAGAACTGGGAAAACAGGGTAGCTGGATGAAGGGTAGGAGGAGAAGGGAAAACAGGGTCGGGATTCTGTGAAGTTGTGCAGGAACATGGGAGATCAAGGTCATAGCAGTAGGGTGAAGGTCTTGGCTTAAAACCGATATAGGTGTTAAAGTATATGTAAAGGACATTGGTTTTAGCATTGAGTTTTGACAGTTCCTTTGGGCATGGCACAACTCATTTTCTCTTTGAAGAAATTTCTAGGGCTAATTCTTTCACTTTTTCTTGAGCTATTGGATCTCTTCACAGGGCCAGACTCATTTCTGATTCTCATGTTTGATTTCACTTTCTGATTCTGCAGATCAGCTCGCTCCTGTTTCATTGAGATGAAAAAGCATTCCCAGCCCAGGCATGATCTTTATTCTTTCATGCCCAAGCAGTACACTCTGACTGCCTATTTATCTCTCCTAAGACTCCAGAGTCAGGGTATTGCATATCCCAGAGTTGTCAATAAAGTCACTCATGTATCTATGAACTACTTTTTGTTTCCTCTCACAGGCTCAGGCATTCACTATTTATTTAATACCACTTTGACAGTATGACAGTACATTTTAGTGAGGTTGGAAGTTGAACAGTTTTACTGCTGTTGAGCTACAGCCAACGATGCTTCTTTCTCATCTGGGAAAGGAAAAAGACAGAAAGTGTAATAAATGTGTTTTTACTTTATTTCTCTATGTCAATCACAGCCATTGCATGTATAGAATAGCACAAGGCCACACAGCATCCTGGGCCACATGTGACTCACAAAGAGCTCCAGTGTGATTTCCAAGCTGAGCATGCATTTTGTGTCCAAGGGCTGTACTTGTGTAATCCATATCCCTGCTTCTGAGCAGAATGGAGTTCAAGCAACTGCTGAAACTGAGGTCCTGGGTTGTTCTGGGACTCAGCTGCATGTCCAGCCCAGGCAAATCATGTAGTGAAGAAGTAGAGACTGTGACTACTCCACATGTTATGTATATGACACTTCTGGTGGTATGTATCTTGATGAAGTTTGATTGGTGTGTAGTTTTGGTGAAGTTTTTGGCATGTAACTTTCAGGATCGGGAAAGTTTGTAGTTACAGCTTGCACAGGTATGGCAGATGCAGTGTGGCAAACATGTTCTGCCCAAGGCAGCACTGAGGATTTTGTCTGATTTTGGCCTGGGTTCACCCTTCCTGGCTTAGGGTACATTAAGGAAACAAGGTTGCATTGTACCTTATCTACTTACTAGAGAAATATACGAATATTCATAGGGCCATGGAGACCATTTATGACCTGAATTACCCTCTGAGTTGACTGAAATGGTGAACAAATTCCTTCTACATATTATCCCCAGGTTGAGACAAGTGTGAAGTGTGACACCATTAAGGGGTCACTTTAATCTTTATTTAACAGGCATCTTTAGTCATGAAGAATGTGATCAAATACAATGAAAGCAAAGACTTCGGTATGTCAAGGCAATATTGCGCATACCACAGTACCACAGTCTATGTCACATTATAACATAGATAATAGGATTTCTTGTAACTTGCTGATCATTAAGGGTGTCATTGGTTGAACATGATGAGCTATAGGGTAACTTTTCACAAGTGCAATCACAGTTCTAAGCTAAGAATTTTTTATCTGACAGTTGGCTACTGCAGCTAAACAGGACAAACCATCAAGGCCCAATGTATACATTCCTGCATGTAAGAGGAAAGGAATGAGCCACCCTAGGCTGTTCGGTTTATTTTCTCCATATTTACAGTACTCTTGCAGACAGTGGGTTCCTTTACATGGAATTAATTTATGTATGTAAACTGCTAGATGCTAGCTTCTGTGGGTGGATGGGGAAAGGAATGGTCTGAAACCCCCCGAGAAGTCTTGATGAACAGAGGAGGAGATGATCTTCTGCCAGATGTAAGCTAAAGAAATGGAATGAGCATACTATACCAGAGCCCTCAACTAGCAGGAAGCCCTTCATACGAATGGCTGTAATGAGTAATGGAATGTCAGGAGCAAATGTCAGCATTTTCTCTGATGTACTTAAAGTAGCAAGCAACTGGAAGCCCATGAAAGCAGCTGGTTACAGAAAGGTCTCCAAGCCAGGGAGTGTAAAATCTGTGCGTGTACCTAAGATATGAGGGAAAATACAGAGGAGAAGGTAATTTGACAGGTCCATAACACAGAAAAGTAAATTGCTGTGTTAGGAAATACTATAATCTTCTTTATGCTTAAAAGCCATAAAGATTTACAATGTACAGGTTAGTGGGTAGCAAATGGAGTGGCAAGAGCAGGCAGACCTGCACAGCAGCAGCAAACAGATGAGGCCAGTCAGTAGCAGCCTAAACCAGACTAGCAAATAAGGACCTCCTTGCCTTGTACAAGACTTATCAGTAATGCCATCTGGCATATAGACTCCTCAGTCTGAATGTTTTTAGGGTCTGTCCTCCATTTGGACCTTTCTGAGGCTGCTCTGTGGGGAGGGGTGGGGAAGGAGCTGTGAGAGTTGCCCATCCACGTACAGATAGTGGCGAGAGGTGGGTCACATCAATGGCAGGGTGCCTTGGAGATGTTCAGATATAAGCCAACAAGGAGGCCAGGTCAATATTTTAATGGGACAGTAGCTCTAGGAACACTGCCTTATACAGAGCGGGAGATCTGAGTAATGATATGTAGTTGTGTCCACACAACCATGTATCCTCATTTTCCTCTTTAGGTCCTGTAGTCTCATTTACTCATGATTTATTACTCAGTGTTTCCAACCTAACGTTTATTACACTATTCTTTTCCTCTTGATGAAGCACTATGGTTTAACACTTTCGATCCAGTGTTTGTCAGGGGTCAGATACAGTTCACAAGTTCTTACACCGCGATGCTCTGTTTTCTAGATATGCATGTGAGAGTCTGAGTTAGTTTCGCTTAAGATTCAGAGAAGCCTCTACTCTTGGGAACTAATCTTCTTTGCTGCTTAGCAATGTCTTGCACAGGAATGACATAATGTCTTGAGAAGCTGTCAGTGTAATGTCTCTTTCATTGTGCTGCTTGAGATAACAAAATTAAGAAGGAATATCATAAACTTCTTACTTAACGTTCAATTACACCTCATAAAAACAATACCACCTTAGACATAACAGTAACTTTATTTTATTGACTTGCTGGGCAGCTGAGGAACTCCATTCACAATCCTCCCTGGATTTTAGATGCAGTGTTTGTAGAGGCTGTTCACCAAAATGTCCAGCCCATTCCTTTATTGGAAATGGTTTGCCAGAATGGGCAGAATGGTTACTGTATGGTACTGATGAACACAGGTAGCCTTCTCATTAGCTACTACAATTCAGTCTGGTATAGTGATGTAACCTAACATCGGTGGCAGTTTAAATTACCTCACTGTCTAAGAACTGTAGCAGTGAAAACATCTGATTGATGATCCCTGGTGGATTATGCTGTGGCAGCTGAAGAAGTTACTGCTCCAGCTGTGGGGGAGGTCACCAGTCCAGCCTAGTGCAGCTGAATGTGATAAGGAAAATGAATCAAAGCTGCGAGGCATTTTCCTTTAGTTTGGGGAGAGTTGTTTATCCAGGCTTTGTATTATACAATAAGTCTTGTGTATACTTTGAAGGCAGTTTGATGCTAGGCTCCATTCAGTATCAGCCACTCAGCATTCAGTGTTCCTTCCGCATCCTGCTGATCAAATTTTAGTGGAATGAATCTTTCATCAAACTTCACATAGATAAAAATAGCTTGTGCTCCTGGTGAACAAAAGTGACTGCAGCTTTAATGCATTTCCACCTACCACCTTGCTGAATTTCACCAATGTCCAAAACATACAGCTTGCTTCTCAGCCCACAGTCTATTCCCAGAAGACAGGCTGCTTGCAGATCATATTTGGTGCTGGCATGCATGTCCCTCATTTCACCATTGCTGTTTGTATTAATCAGCATTCATTCAAATTGCGGACACAACAGCCACTAAGGTGAACATATCTCTTGACATCATTCTGCTGTGCTGACTGGATCACTGCACAGCTTCCCATTCTTTCCTTTCTTTTCTTGCTGGCACTTTTTCATAGAGCCTTAGCAATATTAATTACTGGTTTGCTTTTACCATTTAACAGTCTGCAGTGCAGTGGTGATGTGCTAGAATTTCCATTTCCTGATACATCTTACAAATGTCACTGAAATTTATCACCCAAAACTGCTATTTAGGACACATTGGGTATCTCCGTGATGTCTGTATTCACGGAAGAGCAGCGATATTTAATTCTTCAGCCTCTCTGGATAAATAAGAGCTAAAGACATTTGCTAATTTTCTCTTGTATAGTTTCCTCTCAGACTTTTCACTGGAGCTGGAAGACCAGTTTTTCCTGTGCTTTTGCAAGCACAAGTACCTACCCTGTTGCTTTTACTCTTTGCATCAGGTCAGAGTGCCCGGGAGGACAGCGGAGTGGGATTCACCTAGCCTAATCCTATGAGTCACTCACCCCAGCTCTTTTACAGTCTGGTGAGAAACACACTTCCAATGTGTGATTCATCTCATCCTAATATAGAAATCCAAAACAGGTCAAGTGTATGCATTCTAGAAATTCCTGAAGTCAGATGAGCTGAATCTCTTCCCAAATGTCCTGAGAACTGCTGTCGCTTGCAGTTCTGCTGGGGATACTTCTATTTATTTCCCTGGTGCTGCTGAGCATAATGTTGGGTGTCACTGCATCTGTTGCAGTTTCCTTAAAGTTGTCTTTGCATTAATACAATGGAATGCTTTGCATCCATTTGGATTTCTATGAATTGTAGCAGTCCATATTATTGGTGAAACTGATATTTTTCCTTAGTAAATTGATCCCAAATGGGTGATCGTGCACCCAAACACCTAGAACTACTCAGTGCTATGCAAGTTAAGGGAAAGCACTCATTTTTTTCTGTAATTCTCGTTTTTGGCAACAAAAGCACAGAGAAAGAAGATCATTTCTAAGTCACCCACTTCTAAGTTCCCACTTCTAGCTGAAGGCACATGAGAACAACGTTTGAGTATATGTAAATATGCAGTTTAGCTAATGCATTTTAGCTAAGTTTAGCAACAATACCTCCTTTTTCCACTCACTTTATTATTCATGTATCCTTTTTCTTGTAATAGAATCGTAAGTATGAGACAGCACTGTGGCTGGTGAATTGTTTTTATCTATTTCCAGGTAAAATATGTCCAGAAGACTTGCCAGCCTTTACATTCAACTTGCTACAACAATGCTGCAATATATTGCCAGGATATAGTTTTCATTTTCTTTATGGCATGAATTGTTTATACCCCATATAACGTCAATATGCTCATTAATTCCTCTATTTCCACAGCACTTTCTGTACTACCTACAACATTAAGCTTTCTCTTCCTTGGAACTGCTTGTCTCCCTGGTGTAGGCCATTTCAAAGGACTCCAGTAAGTGCAGCCATGGCCAGTGGTGTTCCAAACAAGCAATCCCTGCTGATAGCCCCAACAGGGAAGTGCCAGTTCCCTTTCTCTGGACTATTCTGTCTGATGCTCAATCACATTCAGACAACTTATGGAAGATGTTTGTATGTCTCCAAATAAACGATGTCTCATCTCATTTATTATGTGATTAACATCTTGGACTGTGACCCCTTTTATTCCTAACTGAATGGTACGTCTTTTGCCACAGAAGAACTCAAGAAATTTACTGTGTTTTCCCAGAGTTAATTGAATCAAGAACATTGGACTGAATTTATCTTTCTCTTCAGAGTTTGCAGTTTCCAAGTGCAATTGTGAGGGTACCATCATATAATTTTAATCAGCCTCTGCTTTTTTGCCGTTTTGTTTTGAAATCTCCTGCAGTGCTATGGAAGAGTTGTAACCCGGCATATTCACTGATGCCCTGTTGTCCATTCATTACTCAGTTTCCGGTTTGCTGTGTACTGCAGCCTTGTCTTTGCTGATAGAGCATTGAGACATTATTTATTTTTCTGCTGCTGATCGTGTGTCTCATCAAAACTCTGCTGGAAGTAATTTTCTTTATGGAGGAAATCAAACTTCAAAGATAGAAGAATAAGTAAGGAAAGGATGTTAGCTGTCATTCTCTTTCTCTTTCTGTGCATTTATATTATAGCCAGCAACACCAAACAATGCTTACTATTCATGATGCAGTGCATCATGAATGAGCACTGCATGAATTGAGCAGGATTTGCTGCATGTTTTGTAGGTATATGATCTCTCTGGCCAAACCTTTAGATTTTTTTTGTATGATTCTGAGAGGGGAAAATGGGGATTTTTTTACTCCTCCTTTGTATAAGACTCTTATTCACAGTCCTTCTCTTCCCTCAGTAGGGTAGCATATACATATTCCTTTCTTCGTTCTTTTTATGCTTAATGATATAAAAAATTGAAGCAGAGAATAAAGACCAGTTTTCTGCATTTACATTACCATTTTGGTTTGCAGCAGTAAAACAGTTTTGAACTCCTGCTTCTATCATGCTAAATTATTTGGTTATGTAGATAAAGCTATTGAATTTTAAGTATCTTTCTGTAAAGATACCAAAATAAGCACGGTCAGCGTGGCCTCAAATTCACTCGTACCGTGTCAGTGTTGGTACTTAGTAACCACGGACTTTAAAAAATCCATTAGAAACATTCTCTTTTGGCTGTGGCCTGAGAATATTGATTTCAAAACCAGAATGTTTTAAATCAGATGGTTGCACGAGGACTTCCCACAAAAAATGATCTCACTTTTAGGACTATGTGATCAATTTCACTTGAAACGTTCCTGATTATTATAGCTGGCAGCACGTATCCTAGCAAAGCTAATCAATAAACGCTAACACACAGATTGATACCATCCTCTGTCAGGCAGTTAGGATATAATGTGTTTGCAGAACAGGGTCTTGGGAGTAAAAAATAAAAGAAAAATGTATTATTTTATTGACTGTGCTCTTATGACCCGTTCCCTATACATTTTCACTCCATCTGTCACAAGGCAGCTGGGTTAACCATATATGCCCGTGAAGCACTCCATGTCATAATAACAATTCTGCACTGAACTATAATTTGACTTAATAAAATATTAATATCAGAAGCTTGTAACCTAATCAGATTTAATTCCGGTATTTACAGAAATGTTCAAGGATACTTTTTCAGCAAGGGCTAGCCACAAGCCAGATTGAAATGTTCTGCCTTTAGTCATTGCAATGGCAAATGTGTTCAATTACAGAATTTTTTGAAATGGAAAAAGAATTTGTTTTCTTTACCATTCTCGTGCTTCAAGGAGATAAAATCATTTCTACTGAAATTGAAAACAAATGAACATCTAGACAGGCTGCTTTTATTGTTAGCGGAAACTATCCGGAAAAAAAATGAGAGATTTACCTTAGCTTCCACCTTCATCTGCATACAATAAATTCCAGTGGAGTGGGGAAAATACAGTTTTAAGGCTGCCTCTCCTCTCGCAATAGCAGCCTTTAATGCACTGTATGTCCTAAAGGCTCTTGATTAACTCAGGCAAAGGAGGTCAGCTCTGAGCCCTTACAGAAATACGTATGGTACTCTCCTCCATATCAACCTGAAACACAAGAAAAGTGAGTTCAGGTAGATAGTACAGAAATTAAATTAAATTGAAGAAGAATGTAAGTACTGAAGACTTCAGCAAGTTTCTGAGAAACTAATGGAACGCTTGCTTAGAGATTAGACCAAGCTTGAGATCTGGAATGAATAATATGAAAAAGATTGTGAGGAAACTCACTGAAACCATATGATGGGCCAATGAGAGCTTGCCATGCTAAGATGGAAGGGTACTGACAATGGATATTACGTGGACATTTTAGGCACAGCAGGCTATCACCCGAACTACCAAAAGAAAAGAGATCTGAAGCAGAAATACGTGTCCAACCTAGAACAATATTCAAGAAAAGTTAGCACTGAGATGAGGGTAGCTGAGAAAAAGAACAATCTCAGAACTTAGGACTAGTACGGAAACAACAGCTGATTCTACGTGTGATCTTGTTTATAGAGCCAAAGATCATGGCAGAGACACTGTTTAAAAAATAACACATTTGCAGTCCTGAGAAGGCTAAGGATGCCTGTCATCTATAGCAAGTGTACAAGCTAAGCTAATGAAATAACTCTGTTGATAGCACAGAAAAAAAAAAAAAAAAAAAAAAAAAAACCTCTGAAGAAAAACAAGTTTATCTGAGATGTCCAAGGAAATGCTCTACTTATTCAGTACGCCATGTACTCATCCTAGAGAACTATTCTAATTGTGTAGATGCAGATTTATACTAGCAGATATGGGTACTAGGAGAACTGGGTAAGTAGCTATGCATACTAATACTGTTTCTCCCAGACATACTAGATTGGACATATTAAAGACTGTAAATACACATGACATTTGTATTTCAACCCGTAATCCCTAATCCCTATTATTTTCAGTCTGACAGGCTAATGCAAAATTGGATTCATCATCTGTGAACTGCTGTTTGCCTACTTCAGGTATTACTTTTACTATGAAAATAAGATTTAGAATTCTTGCAGCTTTTGATGATAAAAAAAAAAGAAGTGATTGGGATTTGCAGAACAATGAAGGGACAGGTAAAGCTGAAGAAATATACCCTCTCAGCAAAATCGGCTGTTACTGTATTATGAATATGTTGCACACATCTCTCTCATATCAGTCAATGGCTGCAGATCTTTCTGTGCAGTTTTTCTGTGGTCATATCATAGAATCATAAAATCATAGAATCATAGAATGGCCTGGGTTAAAAAGGACCACAATGATCATCTAGTTTCAACCCCCCTGCTATGTGCAGGGTCACCAACCACTAGACCAGGCTGCCCAGGTCATATACAGCTTTGACTGGAAATAAATTGATGGAACCTTCTCAGCCTTCCAGAGTAGGGGAGATAAGATGCCTCATATTGCTTGTTTGCACTAGAAAGTCTATTAAAAGGCCACAACTGCAGCAAGTACTGACTGTATCCCAAGATGTAATGGGTGACAAATCAAATAAACCAGGCCACAGCCTAGCCAGACATTAACAATTTTTGGGAGCCTTGGGACACTGTCAGTTGCCAAAAATTTGACATCTGGTGCTGTCTGTTTGTGCATATTCTCCCCTACCTACAGTTGTAGGATGTTTCTTAGTGGACACCTTAGCATTCTTGTTCTTCTGAAAATCAACTAATTTTACTGAGTTCTGTTTCTTTGCCAGAAGGGATGTATTTATCTTGCCTCTTGCCTGGTCTTAAAAAACTGTTATGCCCATTGTTACTCAGTGCTGACTCAAAGCACAGATTCTGCAATTTCAGTTTGGCATCACTGTTTACTCTTTTCTTATGCATTCTTCTACCTTTGAAGTCTGACTTTCATTGTAAGAAACATTTTTATATTACAGAGCTGCTGAATCATCAGGAAGAGAATAAGGTTGTTTTTTTATTATTATTATTTCTAGGTCCTGTTAAAATGTAGCTGTCACACGTAACATTTTGACAAAAGTAGAGTATTACTTCCCATTTAAACCCTCACCTTTGTAGACCGAAGGTTCCCTAGCACGCTGAATAGGAATTTTGCTTTTTATAGCTTACTGTCTTTATTTGCAGTAATTTAGATTATTTCTTTTACAACTGTTATACTAAAAAAGCAAATGTGTTCTCCTTAATATAAGGGAAGGTAGACAGTGTAAAGAGAAGACCATATCAACCAGTATAAAACAAGATTGAACTGGAATGGCTGGCTTGTATTTCTTACTTACTGTGCTTGCAGGTGTAGGAATCTGCTGAAGACAGAGGGAAAACATGACCATTAATATGATTCTGCTTAATATGTAGGTGACTAATTTTCTAAATTGGAAGCAAATACCAGATCTTTTGAAATCAGTGGGAGGTTAGATCCTGAAATATCCTCGTGCATCTGGCACTTAAGGACATATTTATACAGCGTAAGTTCTACCTATATCCAAGTATCTTGTCAGTAGGGGAATGTTTCAGATCACCTACGTAAGGTGCCAGAGCTAAACAAGGTGACAAGCAATATAAAACATTAGGCATGAGAACTTCTATAGAATTTAGACTCCTGATTTATGAAAACTTTTCTACCTCGTTATACCAATAGGACATTAATTTTAAGAGGACTTGGTTACTTATTTCTTTTCTCATAAAGCAAAGGTCATTGCATTAATATGAGTAGCTGAAGGAGAACCAGAGGGGCAAATGGGTTTTAGGCCACTACTGAGCTGAATCAGCATTCCCAGTAAGAAGGCTCTAGACATTATGAACCTGTAGACAGCTTTAAGACGTCAGTGCTATAAGACTGTTCTGAAGAGGGAAGCAGTGAAGTCCCTGCAACTCAAATAAAACAGTGACTTGCTGCAGGTGAGTCAATTCAGACTTAAGCAAGTAATTGAAACTAGCAATTCTAATACTGTTTCTGATCATACAGGGATGCACATCTTCAAAATTCTTGAAGTATATGTATGGAACCATTAGATGTGAATTCCAGAAACTTCTTATGCTGTATTGAAGAGGTTTTAGTCAACATGCAAATCACTCATAATTTATTTGCCCTCTCATTTATATTATATTTGGAATAGAAGTTAGTAGCTATATGGACTCAAAATCAGTTCTAAAATTCAGGGGAACTCTCCTTAGAACAGATATCTTTAATCAGATGTTTTGGTACATACAGGTAAAACTGTACAGAGCTGTTATAAAAAATAAATGGAGATTCTTTCCCATTTCTCTATGAACGTTGAAATTTCTGTTTTCAGCTTTTTATGCATAATCTATGGGAAATAAATGATGTGTCAGTACTCAAATGTGCCAAGAGAATGCTGATATATCATGTGTTTCACTCTCAATTATCCATGGGCTGTTTATCCAGGTTGCAGATTAACTCTGTGAGACAATAGAGCTGGCTCTCTGCACAGCTGGTTGGTTTTGGCTTGTATCAGTGCAGGTGCAGTAGAAGCATTTCATCAGCTTTCATCTAACACAGACCCCACACCAGTAACACTTGTAAATGTGACCTGGCTGCATGCAGACTTGCTGTGGATGTATCTCTTTTTCCTATTACCTTCTGTCCAGTGCCAATTCTCATCTGAGTGGCTTGGATCAAATTTGGCTCCCATTTAGAGCTGATACTACTGGAACAATGGTAGTTTTGGCAAAGTCTTGTAGTCTCAGATCCTGAGGGTCTGTCAGTTTGAATTCTGATGACGTTCAGAGCAAATTTGGTGTGGTGCTGTGACTGAGTTAAGAAGCTTCCCCAGGTCAGCAGAACTGGAGAGGGGAGCACACAAGTAGGTAGTCTGAGCAGGCCTGGCCCCGAGCTCCACGAGGATGCCTTCTCTTATCGTGTCCCAGGCTACATGATCTGGGATGAGCCCAGTCCCTGCTTCTGTGACTGCATGTACAGAAGGGTTTTACAGGCTTAACTGAGCTACAGAACAAAGTCCTTATTTAATGCAAAACGCTAGAGCCACCAAGTAAATTAGCATGAGCCATTTCAGCTTGTCATGAGACAGAGCCTACTTGGCTACTTCTCATATTTCATTGCTCTCTCTTGTTTTTCTGGTTGCATAAGCCAAATAATAAGTTTAAGTTTGCTTTATCAGCAAAACTGTCAATTACGTCTGTGTTCCAGTAACCCAGTCAGCTAAAATAAGCTTCTTACTCCTGAGCCTTCTGTCCTCTCTTCAATCAGGGAATATGGGACAGATGTATTGTAGGGGTCATAGACTGCCCATTGGCGCTGTCCATGAGGAATACACATAGCTGTATAGCTGCTGCTACCATCATGTGGGATAAGTATATTCTCTCTTTCTTTCTCTAGCAGGTGGCTGTTTCTGGCTATCCATTTTCATGCTTATACAGTAGTTCTTTCTCCCTCATTTTAAATCAAAGACTCAGTAAAAGCAAGGCTGAGTCTTGAAGTTTCTGCCCTTTAAAATAGACCCTTTCAGTCCTTCTGCAGCGTTATAACAGGCTGGTGCCACAGTGTGCTATGAGCAGAGCTGCTGGAGTGGATACATGGAGTATTTTGTTTGGAGGAAAGACTGAGACAACTGCATGTTTCTGCAGAGCTGTGCACAGAGCCAGAGAAATTGCAAAGATCCTTTTTTGTTTTCAATTTTATTTAAGGAAAATTGCAAACAAAATGTCACAACTAGAAGCACAGGAAATTATCCCATATTCTATTCCTATTTTGGAGAGAGAATGAGAGCTCCAATCTTTCACTTTTTAAAACAAGATATAGTTACCAGGAATCTTCCTTTCAGACACACTAGATTCCTACTGACTTTCTGATAACTACCCAAGAGAGTGGCTCATTCTGGCTGCTAATTCTTCCTCACTGCTTTCCTTCTCTCTCCACTCTTTCCCCCACAGCAAGTTTGTCCACAGGAAAGCTGATCAGGCCTGGTCTGCCCAGATCTGGACTCTTTAGGGAATTCTGATAGCAACAATATAACTTGTTCCCCAGCATCAGTCAAATGCCTTCAGTCAGCTGCTGGAAGATTGCATTTTTGTTTGTTGAGTCACTTAATCAGTTTATGTAACTGAAATTATTGATAGCTGACAAAGTAAAAGAGATGAGCATGCCCACATAGGGAACTTCCCAACCATGACAATCTACTCTTTGACAGAGAATGTGGGCCACACCATCACACATTAGGACTATTGAGCCCAAATCTCCTGTAAACCTGCCACTTGTTACAAATCCCCTAAATGGGAGGAAAACTGACTGAAGAATAAAAGTGTAGGACTCAGGATCTAGTCAAACTACTGAGTTTCAAAGAGCTTACTGTGATGAACTGAGCTGTGGTAACTGAGTGCAGCAGAAGAGCTATGACTTCACCTAACACCTTCCCAGTATAGGCCAATAGCCTGTGCACCAGCCAAGCACGAGTTGTTAGGCCACAGAAACCCCATCAGGAGTAACTCGATGCAATTATTACCTAGTTTTCAATTGACACTATGGTTCAGATTCCTCCCTTTTTGAAGTGAAAAAATGAAACTGTTTCTTGGCAGATAACATCTGACGTGAAGAGGAGAAGACAAGAAAGGCCTGCTTGTCTTTTGTGAGCTGGTCTGAAGTTCCAGTCTGAGAAACTGTTTGTGCTTTCAGGACTGACTGTTTTTCTTCAAAAACTGTTGGAGATTTGAAGAGTTATAAATAGCTCCTACTTCATTAGCTGAGATCTCAGACTTCCAGCACAGGTGCAGGGATTTCTACAGGGATAAGAGAGAAAAGATCACTCTCGGTGGAACTGCTGTGTCCTTGACAGACTGAAAAATCACAAATCGCTTTTTCTTGTTGCTGAATGGAAGATAACACTTACATACTTCCTTGAATTATTCTTGATTTTGAAATAATTTGCATAGAAGATACTTCTAAATTGGTAACGTTGTGAAAATACATGAGGATCAGCACCCAAAAACTGAGAAAAATGGATTCATGAGAAGTATACTACCTGATCAGAGTATTAATAACCTCCTTCCCTTGTACATTAGATCTGGAAAAAGAAACAGCAAACATTTTTTAAAAAGTTATCTCTGTCATGAACATCTGCTACAAGTCAAGCAAATGGTAACAACAGTAAGCAGCCTTTCTTCCATCCTGTGCAGAGGTTTATCATTACACATTGCCAAGTTCAAAATGAAGGTCAGACTGCAAAGAGTCCTACAGCAAATACTGTGAAAAATTCAAGGTGAAAGCTCTGAGTTTTTCTCCCAAGTATCATTCCGATCTGTAGCTTGGAGAGATGTCACCTTCATAGCACAAACAGGAAAAGTTAGCATAGCAACAAAAATATAACAGCATCTGAGCACTGATTTTAATAAAGAAGAGAGCAATAAGAAGAGTCAAGCTAATGGCAGAAGAAGAGGAAGACTGCATAGTCAAGGTACATCTGAGTCTTGAGAATTTGAACTTTGTTTTCTTTGGCTGAACTGAAAATTTTAAATATCTATTGGAACCTATCAGAATTCAATATACTGTTAAAAATAAGTCAGTGTTTGAAGTGAAAATCTTAGGCAAGTGAAATGTTTTGACTAACAATATGACATGAAGATTTGGAGACCAAAAGTAGGTCAAGATTCACAGCACCAAATAGGCTGAGATCCTTACAGTAGTGTGATGTAATTTAGCACTGTAATTGTTTCAAATTTTCACAGCTGCATCCAGATGCTTTGAAATATCAGCATACCTCTTCTTGCAATGTTACCTTCCCTAATTTGTAAATTGATGTGGATTTTTTCCTTTCACTGTAGTCAGAAAGCTAAGCAAAAGAAATCAATTTTACACTTTGTTCTGGTGTGGTTGGAGATTGAGTTATTTTTGAACATCCTTGCTCTCATTCTCTAAAAGTATATAGAAACAAGATATCTAAAGATAACAAGAGAGCACATGATTCTGGAAAGTGAGGCTGGTAGACTGGATATGTGAAGAAATATAGATTTTAAATGTAAGGTGTGAAAGAACTAAATAAATAACACTGCAGTGATGAATGACAAAGCAAGTAAATATTTAAGTTGAATGAACTTATTTTACTGTGGTGGTACAATGAACTTAATTTAAACTTAGGTTTGTTTTTTACCTCCTCAGAATACTTCAACACTTAGAAAATTCACTAACAAGAAACTGGGAAGTTGTAGTATCAGTTCTGTAAATGCTGTCAGAATTCACTGACAATTAGCTTACTTGTTTGTTTTTGAAATTAAAAACAGAAAGGAATTTGAGAGGATACTTTCACTCTGGTGCTTTTGGATAGTTACATAACAATTCAATTCAATTCAATTCAAATACTATGTAAAAACAGGTATGATTTATTTCGCCAATATAAACCTCAGGCTCTATTTCTAAGCTCAGTGGAATTTCTCTTATTTGAGCTTGCTGTTCTGAAACACAGATGATCAGCACTGTACACAGTACTCAAAGTGATGAAGTTTATACAATGACATTAAGACTCTTCTATTTTTTTACTGGAAATACTTCCTGTTATGTCTTAGATTCTTTGCTCTGTGTTAACAACTCAGAGCCTTCATCTGCTTAGATATCTAGCTTCATTTCCTCCCAGGCTTTTTGGTGTTATTCTGTAACTATATCATTTCGAAGCATCAACTTCTATATAACTGCTGTTATGATAGCCTTCAAGGTCATGAGATACTGCGTGATAGCACGATATTACTCTGTAATGCAGATGCTTTTCAATTTTGCATCACTAAGAGATTCCTAGAAAAAGGCCCCCATGCCTTTCTGTTCTTGAACTCCTATTAGTCATTATACCTTTCACTTTGCATTCTGAACTACAGTCATTAATGAAAACTGAGAAAATGATAGCTTATTCGGTGTTTAGAGAAACTGAGACTGTCATTGCTTAGTGGGTTTTTTTTTTCCCTGAGTTTTTCACATAGATGGCTAAAAAAATCCTGCTCCTTTTATTTTCTTGTCCTCTGCCAGGCCTTGTTCTCACTTTACCCCTAGGTTTCCTGTGATTGAAGGCAATTTTATCCTTGTTCCCTTCCCTGTCAGGATGATTCTGCATTCCCTGTGGACTCTATTCTTCCTTCTAATTTTTCCCTAAGATAGCACCTGCTGTCTTAGGATATTCTTTTGTTTCCTGACTTTGTCATGTTTTAAAAAAAATTTCCTAGTTACTTGAAAACTTCAGTGACTATTTTTTAAGTGACTGAATGTATTCTTCAACCAGGAGACTCAACTACATACAGCTACGTTCCCAGCTCTCAAATCGCAGCTTCGTTTCGTGAGTAGGGCCATGTTACTTGTCCCAGCATGAAAGACAATCAGTTAATTTTTCTGGTTCTTATCAGAGGTTTCTTTAGCCTTACAGTCTCATCTAATTTTTATATTAAATGCATCCTGACAAGTAACACATTTTCTACTGGGTTTGCTTAGGTGATAAGTCTACAGTTTCTTACCCAGGACTCTTGGGTAATGAAATTCTTCCTCTACAGTAGGCTATTAACAATCTTCTGTCATTTACTTTCTTCCTTCTTTCTGAGGGTCATCTCTCCTTTTCAACATCTTGAAATCCATTTATTTTTCCCTTGTCCTTTCAGTCCTGACTTTCCTCAGTGAAGAGTTTTTCATTTCTTCATAGCCATCTTGGTTTTTTATTCATTTTATATTGCAGTGAGTCAATGTCACAGTCCCCCTTATTTCAGCCCCATCTCTCTCTGTCCTCATGGTGATGTTGCCCTCTTCATTTTTGACTGTTCTTCAGATTTTGCCCAATGTCTGTTTGAAAACCCGAAGCTGTTTGCGGTTCTGACTATCTTCCTTAATATGCTCAAACTCATACCTACACTGTGTTCATCACTGCACTCTAGCACTCAGCTCTTCTCCAGCATTAGAGTTCTGTCAATTGACAATGCACACACTGGCAGACTGCAAAGTTCCGATAATATAGGCAATATAGGACAATATAGACCCTGAAACCTCCACATCCAGTAATCTTGATTGCCTTGGCAAATCTTATGGTTTTACTCACTAAAGGCTCAGCAACCACTACAATTTTCTTACAAGTTCCAAGCTTTAAAGAAAAAAAAAATTCTTCTGTTTGAGCCTCTGTGCTCCAGACTTCATGCCTTTATAAGCTTTGTCTAGGTCAATGCTGTCAGCTCACTGAGACTTAGCAGTTAGTTATTTTTCAGCTGTGATCAGTCAAAAGCAGGAAGCTCTCTTAACACCATTAGCTGCAGTGCCTCAGTCTTACTCACGAAACAAAGTTGTGATTTGAGAAGCTGGGAATATTCCAAAAAAGAAAAGAACAAAAAGCTTTAAGAGTGTTACCTGAAAGGGACAAAAAACAGTGACAGAATAAAAAGCTAAACATTCTGGAATGTTCTACTAAATTAAACATACATTTTTAAAGCAGCATAAGACAGATTTATTTGAATTGAACAATATTTCGTAAATCAATGAGATAATTTGACTGGGCTGGGCTACATTTTTTTTTGGCACAAGGTTTGTTTGTATTAAGATCTTTTTCTTTCATTTAAGTTTGAAGTTCCAGTTTCCACAATTTTTTTTGTAATGGTGGCTCAATGTTTTATTTAGTTGGAAACGGACCTTTGGTTAGGTTGTAACAATTACTGCTTGTCTTAAGTAAACAAGCACACAATTACTTTTTTTGTAAAGATGTAATTACTTTGCATACCAATGTCACCTGCCCTATTGCCAAATTCCAGATCTCTTCTTACTTTACCATTTTTCACCCATGGTTGATACCAAAAGAGCACTGGGTGTTCTCCTACTGAGCAATTGCTTGGATCAGTTCCATTATTCTAATTCCTTTTATGCCCTAATTCCCAAATCCTCTCTTTTATAGTGTCCTGACAACCTGCATTTCCTTTGGCAAAGAGGAGGAAAGAAATCTCCATATACTTACCTCAGATTTGATTTTTTTTCAGAGCAGAACTCATCTCTGCTTTTCCCAGAGGTGACCCATCAGCTCGTCTCCAACCTTCCTGTTATATGGAAAGCCATTAATTAACTTCAGCGTCAACCTTAAATATTGTATGTGGACGCATACACTTTCCTGAAACACAGGGGAATTTCTAGTTTTAATTCAAACTGAAAAACAGACAGGGAACTTCACTGTTCCTTTCAAAACCCCCCTGAAATGTTTTGGTGTACATTTAGCCTTTTGTCTTCAGCAAAACGTCAGGCTTGAATGACTGAAAATGAAACTGCTAGTTTTTTACTTACATCTCTCTCAGTTTGCCTACCTCTAGTACGAAAAACTTGTTAAGTTTTTTGGTTGTAAGGATAGAAATATTTCTTCCTCCTTTCTCCCAAGAATTATGCTGTCTACAGTTGATGACAAATAGAACTATAGGATTATAGAATCCTTCAGAGGAGTGATATGATTGCAACAAATGCCCTGAATGAAGAGTTCAAGTCACGAACTGGGCCATTTCTGCTTGGTCTTAAGAAGCGATAGTAACATTTCTGTTCTGTGGGAAATTTACTTTGAGTCTTAGTAGGCCTTGGGCTAAGTCCTCAGCTGGGCACAGCATGAGAGTTCATTAACTTACATTAAACTACACCAGTTTATGCAACTGGAAGAATCAGTCCATTATACTCTCTTTCAAACAGCTTAATATCACTGAAGTACATTTCTGGCATTTCCAAAACATTATGTGGAGAAAGAACAAGAAATATCAAAGCTAAGGCATTTGGTTTATTTGATTTAATCACTTTTTTTTTTTTTTTTTAATATGCCCTTTAGTATTACTTCCAGCAAGCGATAAGAGTAATGGGAATACAGAATGACCAGCTGTTGCAATCAAGACAAGATACAAAAAGATGCTGCAGATTTCTCCATTCATTTACATGTGAAGACATGACCCATTGCCGAAGCATGGTAACTGCAAAGGGGTATAATCATTCTTTTGGCTCTAAATTCAAATGATTGTGATGGGCTTATGGCAGTTCTGATGTATTCACATGTTGAAGTAGGCATACAGCTAGGAAATGCATTTTAGAAGAATAGCTCTCTTCTGGGTGTTCTACAGATCCAAAGAAGGCTAAGGAGTAGGCATTGCTGCAGACTAAAAATGTGGCAGAGTTGCAAGGTGCACTGCTCCTTCAGTAGCACATCCATGCAGTCATGTTCACTCTCCACAGCTTCCTTCAGTGGAGGTTTAAGCCTTCAGTAATTACTGAATCCTACAGAAGTAGTTTTATCTCACTGATGCGAGAAGGTGCAATTTTAGCTAGCATGATTATAGCTCAGAAAGAAAAGGCCATGCTCAGTCCAAAATAAGTCAGAGGAGTTATGTCTACTGTCATCTAAATGGATTTGGCCTCAGATATTCAAAGAAAGTATTACATGAAAAATCAGAGAT
The DNA here is from genome assembly GCA_016647715.1 of Pavo muticus. NCBI lineage: Eukaryota > Metazoa > Chordata > Aves > Galliformes > Phasianidae > Pavo > Pavo muticus. The sequence goes on from JACDJE010000434.1 coordinate 520,313, forward strand.
GATCATATGTTCATTATGTATGGCTTCCATTATATACGTAGTATGCATAGTTTCTATAGGTACTCTTATACACAAGCTGTGGATGCTCAATTTTTGGCTGCATATCTACTTGGAAATGTCCCATACTGTTTGATAAGACCCAGATGGTAACCAGATGGCTCCATGTAACTCTTTGGAAGTGCTGCTGCAGACTGGGAGTAAGAAACTGAAGTAAGTCTACAAACAACTCCCTCTCTTTCTCATGACTTCTATTAATAAAGATAGAAGATTACCATACTGTATTCCACTGTTAAATAATGATAGATGTTCAGGGGTTTGCAGATAATTTTACCATTTCATGAATAACAAAATCACTCTGATCCAGAGTCTAAGCATTTTCTTATTTTGACTTGTTTGCCTATTTGGTATACTAAGCGTTGTCAAATTGGAGACAGTCATAAACTTGAAATTGATACCAAAATCCAGAAATATGAAAATACTCCAAGACTTTAGGAATATGGCAAATTCTGCTACAGTTGCCTCTTTTCTAAGAGCTCTCCCCTTGACCATCCATTTTTAAGGGGAAAGGTATGCTCACTTGCACTATCCAACTAACAGAAGGAATGTAGGCAAATAACATACAGGCAAACCCATTTTTTGGAAGTCTTGGCTCTGGCACCAGTGACTAGATCTCAAAAGAATTTCTGAATAAATGCTTATCCCAGCTACAGTGATGCAAACAGAGAAATAACTTAGTTGCTCTTTGTTAATAACATCCCTTCCAAAACCAAGAATTACAAAAGAGTTGTAGCATTTGTTCTACAGTACTTTTCCAGACACGATCTGTTTACGATAAGAAAGAGAAGTTATGGGATGGTGATGATTCACACGATCACGGTATTTTCCAGTCACATACAAAGACGAGGTAATGATTAAACTGCTTCTTCCAGTCACATATCAGGAACTCATAGTAGAATTTGAGCCATTTTTTTTCATTTCTCAACTCCACTGGCTTCCCATGCACTTCTGTAAGTCACCATGCTCCTCTCTTAACAGAAAAAACCTCTTGTTAGGCAGAAGGGCTAAAAGATGATTTAGCATAACCTGTAATACCAGATATCTTTCTCCCTCTCTCACTTGCTGTTTTAGTTTGCAGTCAAAGAAAATATGCTGATGGGAAGATACAGAGATTTAAACAAGGCCTGGAGTATTTAAACATTGCTACTCTAATATTGCTACAGTGCCATGAAAAGTTAACATACCCTGGTTTCTAGATCTGTGTAAATTTTGTGTGCTTATGGGAATTTCTTTAGGGAAGTTCTTTGAAAAAATGTGTTTGGCTCCAGATGGGTTACATTTTCCCATCCTTCTAGTGCTTCCTAATGTTGGTCACCAATTTACTGTGAAGTTTTTGTTTTGCCTTAGTTTAGAACCTACAGTACAGTCATCACTTCTGCATTATAAAATACAACAAACTACCTTTACAGTGATACCTGACACAAACATAAACAGTTTGAGTTTAATCGTACCAAAGCTTCTTGGAATCAAAATGTATTGCTCTGTGAGACATAAATTAAATAATTATCAGCTCTACAAACAAAGGGTACATTATATTGGTTTGTAGTTAAACACATCAGACATCTATTAAGGAGAAAAACAATTACATGAGATAATGAATGTACATTAATAGGGGAATATACGTGTGAGTATGCATGAAGGAGATTCAGGACAGACAGGCAAAAGGACAGAAGGGAAGCGTCTGTGGTGGATCATAGATTTAAATGCAGGAAAGTACTGCCACTCAGAATGAGAATCAACATTTTCTTTTAAACATCATAGCTGCCATTTTGATGAGAGAAGACCCCAACACAATTACATTCACTGAAGCTTAAATCACTTAGTTGAATACTAATGTTTTTATGATTTGGTATTTTGAAACTGTCCAATCTGTTAATGAACTTCTGTCTAAAGGTTCATTTCTTCATCTTCACTCTACTGTATAGTGTCAACACTGCATGTTTTAATGGTTTTTCCCTGTCTTGAATATTTGTTCTCTGAGTGTTTCTCATTACCAACCATTCTGAATTTTAATTTTTATGTGGATTAAGCTGCTTGTACTTATTAAGAATATAATAAAATCAGTAATAGGGAAGATCCAAAATAGCTTTGGAAAGTCCCTTCAGAAGCATTTGTTTTCTGCTTTCATACTGCCATCTTCAGTATAAGTATTAAAACTACAGTTACTACATACTCCTACAGTCATGGCTTTGTTTTCTTCCATTAAAATATCCTTTTACATACTCGAAAGTGGGTTTTAAATACTGCCAAATTAAAATAGTTGCACTTTATAAACAAGGGGGCAAATACATGAAGGAGAACCAGGTTATCTGTGATGACTGTACAGTACACCACAGCACTGTGTTGAACAAACAGCTGCACATTAACATGTTTATTTGCCTTGCCATATATATTGTCTAGAACAAGTACTTCCATTTTCATCAAAGCCCAGAAAATATTTGAAGCAGGAATTTTTTGTTTGTTGCCTTCTCCAACATGAAGATTTATTTGTAGATCTTTGATTTCCAGGAATATGATGAGAGGGTTCTAGTTTATAAACACAGAAAAATTATTCCCCCATAATTTCATATTCTTACATTTTAAGTAGAGTATGTCCTGTTCTTTTTCTGTCACTGTGTTCCGGGAGTAAGGATCTGCCTCATGGCGCCTAGCTTCAATTTTCAAAGTTGACTATTGATTTAGAAACTAACAAAACCTGATTCTCAGAAAGTTTTGAGCTTGGTCCCCCATCAGGCTACCTTTAGGGCATTCACAGACTGCTGGCTGAGGTGGCGGAGGTGCTGTGATTTAATAAATTATTGGTGATGAGCTGAACCTTGCTGCTCATACAGCAAGTTGAAACAGCTGATCTGGTAGTAATAAGGACTCAATTACGATAGTATGATAATGGGCAGGTCATTAGTATCTGTCTAAAAGGATAAAGCTTTGCAGTTCTTGTTTATCAAAGCTGTATCTGATGATATATCACCTGATATACACGAGTCAATGTATTCAGTGATTACCACCTAGAAAATATGAAAAAGGACTATTTTCTGTAGGGCTGCACTGAGTTAATAAAGCTTCTTGTAAACCAAGAAACAGTATTCATGAACAGACAGTCCCTTGGAAGAAATAAAGAAGCAAACAAACAAAGAAAGAAGAAAAAACAACAGAGAAAGAAATCTAAATCTTTGATATTTGCACAAAGAGCATCGTATTGAATTTTTGTTTAGTTATGATTAAGAGCAATTTCGCTGTATTGAGAACAATATTGAATCTGAGTGCAAGGAAAAGCCATATTCTAAAATTAAAAAGATTGAGAGATTAAATCTTATAAGTTCCCCAATTATCTCAGTCAAATATAATGACAGCTATTAGAGAATGACTGTAATTTTTGTGGTCATTCTGTCTTTCTAATAATATAATATACGTGCAGATCTCATTTTTTAAATCAGATTTCCTTCTTCGCTTAAGTGATTCATGGATTGACCAAGTGGAACTCAAATTATATTCTTGCTTGCTTATTTTACTTGTGATTGTGCTTAAGACAGGCAGAAAATTCTAAATGAACATTAAATATATAATCAAACAAAACCCCTGACTGAGTGGGCAGGAGAGGCAGATGGGTTACATCATTGTGAAATTCCTTCTCAGCACAAAGAGAAGAAAAAAAGATAAATGATTCTCTAGCAGATAGACAGCAAAGCTTCCCAAAAGATTAACCTATGTACTAAAAATATCTGATGTCAGCTTTCTGGGGATGGGTCAAATTTAGGCATATTTCATTGCTTCTCAGAATCTATGGTATACCTTGACATAATTCTTGGCATTAATCACCTTTTCAAACTTACTTTTTTTCCCCATTAAATGCCTATTTGAAAATAAACTTGCTTTCTCAAAGCACATATTTGAACAAGTTGCTTTACATCCTCACATGTTAACTGGAGTATGTCATGAATTAGTCAATAGTTGACAGTAGCCTTTGGGAAATAAACGTTTGTTCAACAAGTTTGCTTGTGGAGCATATTACATCTAGATTCCATTCTTCCTGACAGTTTAGTGTTGGGTCTGAAAAGTACAACATCTATTCTTGGATGTGCTTTGAACTGGACAGAGATGGGCACAATCGACAGGCGGCTGTTATTCTTCACACAACCTGTGGAAAGATAGGAGGTAAACCTATGCTAGAGAAGTGTGCTCTGTAGAAAAATAATTTTGTATCACTTAAACTTGCTTTTATCCTGTAAATTGGCAGAAGAAGTGGCCTGTCCAGTTTTTAAAATCATAGTAATTATATCACTGAATATAAATGAGTACCATAACATCATAAGGATTATGCAACTGCAGGATTGTCATCAATAATTCCTTTAATTAAAGATAACCACACCTAAAGAAAACATATTATGAAGTTATGAATATTACTATTAAACTGTAGAAAATTGTGTGTGCTTTTATAACTACACCAAAGACAGCTCAAATTCAGCTGCCTAGATCAAGTGGCTGTGTTTTCAAGCACTACTCTTGCACTGTTCCAGCTGCTTAACAACTGTAAAAATCTGGTCAACCTTGTTAAGATTTATGTAGTATGAATCATTAAACAGTCAGAACTTTTCAAAACCAGCCCATGTTTGCAGAGATTATAACACTCATTCCCTCCCTTTCCATCTTTTGTTTACTGCAGTCTCTGGCTGCCACTGACAATTATTGTCTTATTGCTTAACTGGAGTCTGTATCTATCTTTTTCCTATTTAGGTTGTAAGTTTGGGGGGTAAGAATCATCTTTGTGTTCTGTCTTCATACAGTGTCTAATACAAAGCAGGCCATAATGTGTTTCTGCCATATACTTAAATAAGTCACTGGTCTTGCCCAACTAAGAAAAAAAAAATAGTTTACCCAAGTTTACCTTCAAAAATAAAGAAAAAGAACTTGAAATATTGGAAGAATTATGTCAAGAATTTGCAGGAGCTATTCTCACAGTCTTACACAGACTCTGTGTTGCAGCTTCAGCAGCTGTGTTTTAAAGGGCAGAAATCAAACACTGATAGTATCCCATTACAGGTACTCAATTTGACAGAAACGAAGGCATGTTGGAGAGAGTCCAAAAAGGACAAGATTTAGATGTTTAGAACTTGAAAGGAAAAGGAATAGTTAAATCTAAGAAAGAGAGATCCAACAGAGTGCATATAATAACCTTCCAGGATGTAAAACAGCAGAGAAGATGACAGGAACAGTAAGGAATTCATTTTTGCTAAAGTTGACACAATGGTCCGACTAGGATGAAAAAACACTGGAGCCTAAGCGTGCTATGAAATCTCCACTGGAGTATCTCATGCAAACTTTCCAAATATCTGGCAAATATCCCACCTTCCTCAGCTCAGCTTCTGACCAAAATGATTTCTAACCGCTTATCCCTCTGTATTTCAGTGATGCCCAGGTGAGGATACAATGAACTCTCAGTAATTTTTACACTATCAGATCTGCAACTATTATACTCTATCTACTACATTCAACACTTTCAGTTTGCACAAAAGGATATGTTGTCCATATATAAATAACTACAGCTCCTTAGGGAGTAGAGGGGAGATGAAAATCAAGAAAAAGCTTAAAGAAGTATGTTTAAATTATATATTGTTTTTCAGCATGTGCAGCAGATTCAAACCAGGACATAAAGGTCAAATCAGTGAACCATCAGGAGGAGGGAGTTATCTGTAGTAAGAGTGGTGGCAACTTTCCCACCTGCTGAGAGCTGTTAAACAAGATTATGATCTAACTTCCAAGAAGACATCTGGGCTATGTGGGATCGCATCAAGTCCTAGATCTCCACTGACAGTGAACCAACAAAATACTGCTACACAGATCCTTTTACAGTATGTTACCCCTGTGGAAAGACAGGCTAGGAAGGTTTGGGAAAGCTGGTCACATTAATATGCATTGGGAATTTATTTAAAACTCTAATCTGAAATATTCTGAATCACCTTGTTCTGTACTATACATTTTAAAGGGCAAAAAAAAAAAAACAAAAAAAAACCAACAACCCAACAACAGTAGAGTAAGGGACAAAGTAAAAAAGGAAAACGGAGTTACCAAAAATTACAACACTAATGAGCAGCAACGGTGCATCTAAATCCCCTCCGAATTCAAAGAACAAGAGGACAATTCTATATAGGCCTGCAGCGAATAGGCTCCTGCAGAATAAACTTTCATAAATATTCAAACGACAATTCTCTGCAGGAAGCTGTGGAATAGTTGGTAGTGAAAATGCAGGCTGTCATGCTCTGAGACTGCATTGCATGTGCTTTATTTATGTGTTCTTAAGTTTATACATCAATAATTTAAAAAAACATCTTTCTAATTAAAATAAGTAAAACCAAATGTAATTTAACTACCTTCACAGAAAATTTTACAAGTTTTCCACTTTCTTTCCTAATATTCTGACAAATAAGCTCACTAGCAGGTCTGAAAAAAGAGCAACGGTTGTGAAATATTTAATATGAGAGGGAGCAGCTAAACACAAACACTCTCGTTACAAAGACTCACCTGATGTCGAAAAGATTTGATTTTTATATCTGTGAAAAACTGAGCAACATCATTTCAATTTCAAAATGGATTCAGGGCTTGGCATGCTACTGTGCTGTGCTGCAGAGACCACTTGATGGTAGTGTTGCGCAGCAGCCTTGGAAGCGTAGCCTCGGAGCAGGGAGCCAGGTCTCATTCTTTGCAGCTAGGACAGTGAGTGTGAATGCAAGCAGCATCAGTGTTCTACGGCTCATGGCTGCGCACTAGCTAATAAATTGACAAGAAAAGCAAAGTATAACCAAACGGTATTATATGCCCTTCTCGTTGGAACCAGAAATAACTGAGGTTCAGTTTGAAGTCATTTAAACAAATCTGTACTGTACTGTACTGTACTGGTTGCAAGATCATACCCAGAGAGGGATGGTCAATGGCTCAATGTCCAGATGGAGATCAGTGACAAGTGGTGTCCCCCAGTGACCAATGCTCTTTAATATCTTCAACAATGACATCAACAGTGGGATCGAGTGTGTCCTCAGCAAGTTTGCTGAAGACACCAGAGGGACAGGATGCCATCCAGAGGGACCTAGACAGGCTAGAGCAGCGGACCCAGAAAACCTCATGAGGTTCAACAAATCCAAGGGCAAGGTCTTGCACCTGGGTCGAAGCAACCCCCGCTATCAGTACAAGCCAGGGCATGAAAGGATTGAGCACAGCTGTGTTGAAAAGGACTTGGGAGTACTAGCAGATGGCAAGCTGGACATGAGCCAGCAATGTGCCCTCACAGCCTAGAAGGCCAACCATATCCTGAGCTGCATTTAAAGAAGTGTGGCCAGCAGATTGAGCACAGTGAACTTGTCCCTATACTCTGTGCTGGTGAGGCCTCACCTGGAGTACTGTGTCCAGATGCGGAGTCCTCAGTACAGGACAGACATGGACCTGCTGGAGTGTGCCCAGAGGAGGGCCGCAAAAATGATCCATGAAATGGAACAGACTGAGATGGGGACAGGCTGAGAGAGCTGTTGAACAGGTTGCTGGGATAAGGAGAGCAACCTGGCAGAGCAAGAAATCATTGCAGTCTTACCACTAATCCCACAGTGGGATAAATTGGCCAGGCCTGAACATACTACTGCTACTAAGATGTGCAAAGTAGCATGAACTACCTTGTTTAAAGTGAAATTGGCTACTTTCTCTCTACACTGGGACACTAACATACCCTCAACGTGTTGTGCCCACTGAGACAAAATCAGTTTTACAGTGTGTAGATTGCTCTAATGCTGGCAGGGCTGCTTTAAGAAGCCTGGAGGCTCTGAGCGTTGCATGAGCAGCTATGCACAGACGTTCATCAGGAGCAGGAGGTAGTACTCAGGCAATCCCAGGCAGCTGGACATGGTTTCAAATTATGACAACTGCCTCAGACCTGAGAGTTTCAGATATTACAGTGCTGTGGTAGCTTGTGCACACAAAAAATGCAGTTTTTAAAAGCTGCAGAAATCCTGTAAAATCTCATGGGAAATTCCTACAACTCTGTCTTCCATGCTAGCTGATAAGATACATCACCTTTCTAAGCTGCTTACATCCTCACGTGTTTTTTTTTTTTTAACAGTGATCAATGAAAAGAGGCAGAACTTACAGGCATCCAACCAGTCAGCAGCGATGCCGTGGATAACATCTACTAGCCGTTCTTGTGTTGTAAATCCATTCAGCACGCACGAAGTACTACACAAGAGTATGTATGTCTATCGATGCCTCGCATTGCATTGAATGGTTCTCTACCTCCTCCTAGTGGACGCAACACTGCAGACTACTGCTGAAATGAGCAATTTTACTTTCGTTCTTTGCTACACATTTAAGTGCAAGCTGACAAGCAAAAAGGGCCTAATTAACCACGCAGTCCAGCTGAATTGTAGCTCAGTAGTTTGATATAAAAAAAAAAGGCCATTTGCCAATCTTCTCTGGTATATGCAGGCACTTTTTTCATATTCTCACAGAAGATTTTTCTAACTAAGATTTTTTTAGCTAAATTAATTGAGAAATAAAGGCATATCAAGTGACAATGTTTGGGAGCTTGGAAATGTTACAGTGGATTCTGTAGAATCCAATGAATAGGTGGAAACTATTACAAGAATGTGTCTGGAAAAGGGTGTCATTCAGCCATCAGGCACAGGAAGGTGCTGATGCCTGGCAGAAAACTTTCACAGGCAGATATCTAACTCTGGTCCTGTGTTCAACATTAGTTCACTGTCTGAGTGCAACAAAATGGGCTAAAATGTATTAATGCACTTAATGTGCTTATCACTTCACTGAAGCATCTTATAAAATTGAGCTATTGCTCTCAATTTCTTTAAGCTGAAGTAATGTGATGAGATTTTATAGAAAGTCATATATGACAGGAAGAACATGAGTTTCAATCTTTACAATAGATAAAAAATCTTATATGTAGAGACTGAATAAAAATATTCCTAAAGATTCCTAAAAGCATTCCTAAAGATACTACTTAGAACATGTTACCAAGTTCTTGCATGTAGATCTCAGCCTAGTACCAGTATACTCCATTGGCTTTGCAGTTGCAGCAAGGAGAAGCATTATACAGTGGTATGATAATGGACAGAAATTGCATGCAAAGGCAACAAATGTTACTGGAAACACAGATACTGGATTAGCTCATTGGCCAGTGCACATCGGCAGCAGGTTTATCTCAGGGTCTCCTTTGACCTGTAAGCACAATCAGTAATCAAACAAGAAAGCAATAATCTAATACATGGAACTTAGTCAACATCCCCACCAAACCTTAATTGGTCCAGACTATAAAATTAGAAATGTTTCAGTGCTTGTGAAGTTACTGTTAGATGTCATAAATTATTGCATTTTGCTACTAATATAGGCAGCAAATGATACCAGATTTGAAAAAAAAAAAAAATCCCTCATCTTTCAGGATCACTAAGCAAGAACTGATATGAAACTGTTATGAATGCTTGCCAAGTACCTGTATTCATCAACTCTATTCAGTATGTTCGTATATTTATGACAAAGTGACTCACACAGAATATGCTTCTTGGCATTCAAATTGGAAGATGAATGAACTATAACATAATGATGGAACTTGCATTTATGGCAGCAGTGGAGCAGTAGAGCCTTTAACTAATCATTTCTGAACTGTTGTATTCATTTATGCTAGTTAAATTGGTGACTATCAAAATTAGATTTGGAGGCTGACCCCACATGAACGTCTGTGAACTTATTTTCTGAATGTTCTAAAGTATAATGTCCTCAAATACAAATTTTTTTTTTCCAGATTAATTAACAAATTATTCTTCAGAAGTATTCAGATTTTGCTTCAATAACTTCTAAAGTCATCATTACTATGTAAATGACTAGAAAAAAAAATTTTTTTTTAATCGTTTCCTCAATTGTTCTGTTGCCAGCATGTTCCTCCTAACCAGAACTGGAGACCTGAACTAGTTTTTATGATAATGAAAAACTGCAATGAAATGTTAGGATCTTCTGTCTGGGACTATTAGATGGCCATTAGATGGCCTTATGGCAGCAATACTACTGAAGGCCCCTTTCTGACTTCATTTGTATTTTTGGAGTAAATTATGCTCCATAACATGCTATACTTGAAGTAGACCTAAAAATATACTGTAGGCTATTTGGTCACAAAGTCTGTGGTTTACTAAACTGGATCCTTTGTTTGAGGGAGCATGTAAATTGCCTTAAACATTTTCCCATACTAAAAGCTGCAGTTGGGATGTAGAGCCAGCAACAGATTTGCTTGCAGGTCAGACTTTTAACCTCTTTCCACCCCAGCCAAACATAGAGTTTATACGCCCCATCGGTTTTAATCTGCAATTCCTACAGTCGCGCGTGTTGTATAGTAGGCCTGTATTGTAAAACACAACTCTTGCGAATGGTATGGTTTACACTTTCAATCTTAAGCTGCAGCCAGTTAAATTTTCACACATTGTCAAAAGAAACTACCACAGTGGAAACAAATTCCCAGCAATACCATACATAGCTGCAGAGGCTGTTGCAGCTATAAGCACAAATAAACTTCCACAGTAGATGCTTAATTTACTGGAGTCCAGCATTTGATTCTAGCAGTAGCCATGAGGAGGTATTTCAAGGTACTTAGAAGGCCTTAGCCTATATGAATTACTGTGGAGAAAGAAAGCAAACTTCCAGACAAAATTCCTTTAGAGATTTTCCCCCAGAGAATGCTTTATTGTCCACAAGGCAGTCATCGAGCCACATAATCAAACTAAAAACCACAGAGCAACCGGGCCAGGCAGAAAGGGGGTGCACCCTTTCTAACCCTGTTTCCCATTTCTTTCATAATCTGTCCCCATAGTGGTAGGGCACATCAGCTGGAGCTGATTAACCCTCTACTATTTGAATGTTGTCATTCACTATATTGCTCAGAGAGGAAGTTTCCTCCTAATTTTGAAAGTTAATTTTTTTTTTTTTTTACTTTGAAGTCATAAAGCTTTTCAGCTTTTCTGCACTGTTTTGCAATGCGTTTCTGATAAAAATTATTAACCTAAAGCTAATGAGCATAAAATGTTAAATTCCCCCTATTTACTTTTCCTCTATTCACATCACTTAATTTCTCTTTTTTTAGGCTTGACTTGTTCCCACCTGAACCCCTCTCTGCTTTTCCTTCATACGCCTCTCTTGTCAGAGCTTTGAAGATACAAAATACAGAATTAATACTCAAAAACCATAGATCTGTTATGCAAGTGCTGAGTTTTACTCAGGTAAATGGTACTAATGAGGTACTAATGAAGAAAAGGTTATGTATCCTAGACAAAATTTATATTTGTACAGAAATATTTGCAACATCAACCACACTGTGATTCAGGAATAACCCAACTAAAGCACAAGTTTTCTCTGATTTAACATAGTCATTTTATTCAGAACATTTACTTACTGTGTATTCCAGTTTGGATTAAGAAAAAAATCTTTAAAACATTTCAAGCAGTGTCAATTTATTGGCACAGTCTCTACAAATTTTCTAGCTATATAAATATTTGTAAATCTGAAAGTACAGACAGGAACGCTTCAAGAAGGTAGTCTTACAGGCGCAGGAGCGGGCTGTCCCCCTGAGCTGCAAAATGAGCCGGCGGGGAAGGAGACCGGCGTGGATGAATAGGGAACTATTCTTGAGGCTCTGGGAGAAAAAGAGAATCTACCTCCTGTGGAAGAAGGGACGGGCAACTCAGAAAGAGTACAGAGAAGTTGTTAAGATGTGCAGGGAGAAAATCAGAAAGGCGAAAGCCCAGCTCGAACTCAACCTGGCCGCTGGGATAAAAAGAAACAAGAAACCCTTTTACAAATATATCAACAGTAAGAGGAGGACTAAGGAGAATCTCCATTCTTTACTGGATGAGGCTGGGAATATGACTACTGGGGATAAGGAAAAGGCAGAGGTCCTGAATGCCTTCTTTACGTCTGTCTTTAAAGGTCAGACCAGTTATCCTCAGGGTACTCCACTTTTTGACCTGGTAGTCTCGGCTGGGGAGCAGACTAAACCACCCACGATTCAGGAGGAAACAGTCAGAGACCTGCTACTCCAACTGGACTGTCACAAGTCCATGGGGCCGGATGAGATTCACCCGAGAGTGCTGAGGGAACTGGCGGAGGTGATAGCCGAGCCGCTTTCCATCATCTATCAGCGCTCCTTGTTGACTGGTGAAGTACCGGAAGACTGGAGGCTTGCCAATGTGACTCCCATCTACAAGAAGGGCTGTAAGGAGGACCCGGGGAACTACAGGCCTGTTAGCCTGACCTCGGTGCCAGGGAAGGTTATGGAACAGATTGTCTTGAGGGAGATCACGCGGCAAGTGCGGGACAACCGGGGGATCAGGCCTAGCCAGCATGGGTTCACGAAGGGCAGGTCCTGCTTGACCAACCTGATCTCCTTCTATGATCTAGTGACCCGCCTGGTGGATGAGGGAAAGGCTGTTGATGTAGTCTACCTAGACTTCAGCAAAGCCTTTGACACTGTCTCCCACACTATTCTCCTGCAGAAGCTGGCAGTCCGTGGCTTGGACAGGTACACTCTTGGCTGGGTAAGGAACTGGCTGGAGGGCCGGGCCCAGAGAGTGGTGGTCAATGGAGCTAAATCCAGCTGGCGACCGGTCACGAGTGGTGTTCCCCAGGGGTCGGTGCTGGGGCCTGTCCTCTTCAATATCTTTATTGATGACCTGGATGAGGGCATTGAGTGCACCCTCAGTAAGTTTGCAGATGACACCAAGTTGGCTGGAAGTGTCGATCTGCCTGGGGGTAGCGAGGCCCTACAGAGGGATCTGGACAGGCTGGATAGCTGGGCTGAAGCCAATGGGATGAGGTTTAATAAGACCAAATGTCGGGTCCTACACTTTGGCCACAGCAACCCCAAGCAACGCTACAGGCTTGGGGCGGAGTGGCTAGAAGACTGTGTAGAGGAAATGGACCTGGGGGTGTTGGTTGACGCTCGGCTGAACATGAGCCAGCAGTGTGCCTGGGTGGCCAAGAAGGCCAATGGCATCCTGGCTTGTATCAGAAGTAGTGTGACCAGCAGGAGCAGGGAAGTAATTGTCCCCCTGTACTCAGCTCTGGTGAGGCCGCACCTTGAGTACTGTGTCCAGTTCTGGGCCCCTCACTGCAAGAAAGACATTGAGGCCCTGGAACGTGTTCAAAGAAGGGCAACAAAGCTGGTGAGGGGTCTGGAGCACAGGCCTTATGAGGAGCGGCTGAGGGAGCTGGGATTGTTCAGTCTGGAGAAGAGGAGGCTCAGGGGAGACCTTATTGCTCTCTATAACTACCTGAAGGGAGGTTGTAGTGAGCTGGGGGTCGGCCTCTTCTCTCGTGTAACTGGTGATAGGACTAGAGGGAATGGTTTCAAGCTGTGCCAGGGAAGATTCAGGCTGGATATTAGGAAATACTACTTCTCTGAAAGAGTGGTCAGGCACTGGAATGGGCTGCCCAGGGAGGTGGTGGAGTCACCGACCCTGGAGGTGTTCAAGGAACGTTTGGATGCTGCGATGAGGGATATGGTTTAGCGAGAACCATTGGTGATAGGTGGATGGTTGGACTAGATGATCTTATAGGTCCTTTCCAACCTTACTGATTCTGTGATTCTGTGATTCTGTGATTCTGTCCTTATGCTATGAAGTTGCTCAGTTTAGCTCTAGTGCTATAAAACATTGAAATCCTTGCCATGAAAACAAACTTACCAATGTATATTATCTAATAACTACAATAAATGTAACTTAATGTCATAATAATCAAATGCAAAAACCATAACCACCAAAAATTAATATTAATTAATTTATTTTGTATTTTACGCCTTTCCCTATCATTGCCCACAGTTTACCCTCTGCCTTCTGTCTGCAGCAGATTTCTCTGGCCCTCCTTTGCTTTCTCCCAAGAAGTATTTTTCTTCCTTGCTCTCCTTTTCAACAGAAAAGCAGTCTCAGGAAAATTGAATATTTTCCTCCAGGCTAGAGCTGCAGATCTTGTCTCCACAAACAGTTATCCTTACAAATGCCAGCATGAGGAAACCCAAGCTATTATCAGCGCTGCTGTTCTGTGTCCCCCAGATGCACAACTTGCTGGTGGCTGTTTCCACCTGCTCCTGACAGCAGTCTGCCCGTGCTGTATACCTATTTGGGTGGGGAGAAGAAGAAATGCATTTGCTATTCCTATTACTTTGCTGATGGATATAAGTTTGGCCAGGATACAGCTATTTACCTTTATTTTACCTAAATACCTTTGGTATTTTACTGATTAAATAAAATTACTTTAAATGTGATGGCAGCTGTAGTGAGTTCATCCACCATTCCTTTCTTCAGTTAGCCACCTGTTTTTCGGCATTCGGCTTCATATCAGTGTGAAATGCAGTCTCTCCAGTCCCCAGTTTCACATAACTTACAGCAATCCCTTCCTTAGCTCCCTCGTGTCTCCCACACACCTTCCCTGAGGTGCGTGCGGCTCTGTAACAGCAACTGCTATGTAGGCAGGGCAAGGAGAGAGAAGCTGTGCCCACTGACAAGATGGCCACCAGCTCTGTGGTTGGGTGAAGTGGGTTGAGCTGCTATTCTGGAGAGCAGCATCCATGTTGGTGGCCACAACTTTGCAACAGAGTGGCAGCCATCTTGTTGGTGGGCACAGCTTTACTGCAGAGTGGCGACCATCTTGTTGGTGGGCAGAGTTTTGCTGTCCCTGCAAAACAGAGACAGTCTTGAGAAATGAAAAATAGGGAGAGAAAAAGCAAATATCTTCTTACTTTGGCTCCCTCTGACAGGTGGATAGCTGCTGCTATGTGTAAAGAAGCATGCAAGATGGCTGCTTTTCAGCTAGGTAAGAAACACAACTAAGTTATAATAGCTGCAATATATCCCAGTGTGGTATCAGCCTCTGTTGTTGCCACGTTGGTGGCTTTACCAGACGGCTTAATATGAAGTAAGTAGTGTAGAGGTAGGAGAAGACTTCCTCTGCTGTGGTCAGGAAGTTGTAATTTCTTTAATGAAAATCCTCTCACAGTTGCTTTATTTTTGCCACAATGTATTGCTTCTCTGTAATGCTCCTAAGGTAAAACTGTATTTTAAAACAGTGATTTTGAAAAATCAAAGTATACTCTACTACCTGATTGCTCAAGAGGCAAATCAGCTCAGAGTATGTGCCTTGTGAGAGAGTGGGGCTACACCTCTGCATCTGAAGGCCCACTGAGGTGAGGCTTTAGGCCTACTTATGAAATTTAATCTGAACATCTAGCGCAGATTTCAAGAGAAAGCAGAGGCAGGTTTGCAGCAAGTGCTTTCTGAAAAGCATATTTTGGCATCTGCTGTACCTGTGCTGCACTGTTTAGGTGATGCTTGCATACAGGTGAGGAAGTAATGGGAGCACCTGAACCATGTTGGTGTTGTGGTAAGGTGTGGGGTATCACTTCCGTATTCTTGAAATTTGTCAGCCAGGATTGGGTCTGGGGGCAGAACTGGCATTCAGTCACGTACAACAAAATCTGATTGTCCTCTCTAGGATTTTCTTCATTTGCAACAACTGGTTGTTTTTAGCAAAATTGCCTTGGTATATAGAAAAAGGAACTGACTGTACATGGAATAGATAAGTAACTCATGAATCCGGGTCAGACTTCCTTGGGAATGTATTGATCTGTGCCTCAGCTTCAGAAACAGAGAGATTCTGACTGGATTTACTAATTGCTGACTTGTGCAAGTCTTCCTGCATGTACATGACGCTGCTGTCTGAGGCTGCATGAGCCACCATTTAGAGACGTACAGAGGCTTCCACAAAGCACACAACCCTGTAAATAAAGCATTTCTAGATGTGAACTTGCTCTTTCCACACTTTGTGTTGATTAGGAGGGTTATGTATGTATTTCTCAAAAGATGCAGATTATATTTCTTTCTGCTGTAGGGAGGCTGAATGGACTCTCCAAATAGACACAAACAAGGTGTGGGTTATGAACTATTTTTACAGTTCTGTATTTCATCCTTCTGTTATAAATGTCTTACTCTGTAAGGCTTTAATGAACTGGAGATTTATTGATGGTATAAATCTGGAAACTAAATATTTGTTGGTTTATTAGGCTACTAGTTGGGCGGGAGATATGGTGGTATGGAAGAAATAACTTATTTAATGGTGGGAGCACAAATAACTTTAACATATAGCACAGACAATCCTAGATAAAGACTGAAAAAAAAGGAATAAAAATATTACAAGGCATTGCATTACAATGAGCCCGCCTTGTAGTATTTGGTCACGTGTGCTTGAGCATACACTCAGAACTCTCTCTGGTTTGTTGAGCCCAGTGAAGTGTGTGTGCTACTGCTATCTGAAGCTGAGCTTCACATGTGGCCATTAAAAGGGTGAGATGACAGCTGAACTGTCCTGTGGCCCTGTCTTGCCTTTCTGTTAGTGTTCTGGAGTCCACAGGAGATTTCTTGGTAAGGAATAGTAAATCACTCATTTAGGAAATATCTGGACATTTGACTTCCTTCACTTTACACAGAACAGCAGTTGTACCAAGAGGCTCACTCTAATGGTGAAAGCTGCAGTATAAAATATAAGATGGTGAACCCAGGAAGGAAAAAAGAATAACTGTTCAGTTGCTGTCACTATTGCACTGTGAAGTCAACAAAGATCCTGTGCTGCCCTACAGGTGCATCTGGGAACACAAGGTGGGCGATTGGCCGAAGGCAACCCCAAATAATATAACTTTACATTGTTCTAAGGATGTTCAAAGAAAGAGCTAGTGCAGGGTAGTAAGTACATTGAAATTCTTACCTAAGCTTAAATTTTGCCTGCATCTCTATGTAAACAACTCCTTAAATTACTGTATGTAAATTTCAAAGAATGGGTCATCAAAAGCAAAAGCAATGAATATTGTTTGACTGGATTTTCTCACCTAGTTAAATCATGGGTAAATAAAATTTTCCATGTCTCTACTGTAATCTACAAAAAGCCAAAACCAAACAGGAAATATCACAAAAGAAATACAAAGAATGCTGTCTTTTTTAGTACTGCCTTATTGTCTGATCAGTCAACAGCAAGGACATGCAAACTTTGCACAATTCTTGTAAAAAGAAAAGATAAAAATGAGCTAGGTAACTTCCCCATGCTCTGTTATTGCCCCAGACTGCAGAAGCGAAGAGAAATGCTATCATGTGACCACAGTGGTGGCAAGTTCCCCCTTGTGTTTTGCTTCTTGGATAGGAAGGAATATTTTTTAGGACTAGCTACATATATTGTCTCAGATGCTTAATTCAATTCCAAGTCTGGTAACTGACTTGTACTGTTGTTTCCATCAGTGAGATGAAAATTCAAAGTGTGTTTCTAGAAACTCATCTACTCTTCCATCCGCTTAAGATTCAGCCTACTTTAACCTTTCAGGCTAACCTGTGAGACTCTGGGCAAGAACCAGCTATTGAATGCATATGTAAACGTGCCTCAAATCAAACGTGCCTTCTATGTAGAAGCTTTGTAAATATGATCACTTCTTTTGACTAGCAGAGTAAAAAGCCATCCCTACCGTGGTAGAGGATTGAGTCAGAGAATAAGGGTATAAGTTGGTGTACATTATGATAAATTTCCAGAAGGCAACAGGACAAACTGACTTCATTAGTTTAACTGTGAAGTGGCACCTGCTTCCACAGTAGCTGGCAGACTACCTTGCCTTGCTGTGCTAGGATGTCAGGCTGTGCATTTTGCACAAGCCTGCTTCCAAGTTTGCACTGTTCGTCTTGAGAGGATTAAATAATGGGGTAATAGTGGGAAGGAGAGTGAGATCAAAAGTGGGAAAACACAATCATTTTCTCCACTCTGTTATAATACCAGAGTGCAGCTCTCATCTCACCTTATCTTAGCTCTGCTGGATTTCCCCATATTCTTTTGTCCGCACTCAGCTGGTGCGGTGATTTTTTCCATTCTGCTAAAGCACTGTGCATTGCCTGTTTCTCCTTCTCTTTCACAGCTCACCTTGTGTATTCCAGAACATATTTCCAGGAGATTTCCAGATAGAGTCTTTCAGCTCCCAGTTTGACTGGATGTGCCATTTTGACTCAGGCCACTTTACCACAGCAGGTTTCTTCTTTGGATGTCCCTTTCCATGACTCTGAATCTGAGGAATCTCCATGAAATATTATGTATAATATAATGAATGTGGCTAAATCAAAATGAAATTGTAAAGTTTTCACTTTACACTTTTCAGTGTATCTGTGAACATTTGGCGATATAAATGTCATGCAGGTTTGTAAGGTTACCAGCAATTATGTATTTCACACATATCTAAACATTTCTTTGTGAAATTGAAAGATACTGCCAGCCCGCATTTTTCATCAGTATGACTGGCTGACAAAAGCCTTCCTATGACTTCATTTCTGATTGTTAATACTGAAGGAAAACTACATAATATCTACAAAGCTACAATGGGAATGCAGACAGAGAAAGCAGCGTAATTGATCATTTCACAGACATGGGGATTTCACCAAAGACAGACTTATGAATAGACAGTCTAAGGCAATAACAGCACTTAGAAACCTTGAAATCTAATGTTCTCACACTTACAACAGCAAATGAAAGAAGGAAAAGCCATCTCTAGGACAGATAATCAAGTATCTCAAGATCAGACTGAGTTTAATGCTCCGAAGGCTTTGGATCTTGGAAGAGTGTAAAATGACTGTGAAAACAGATTGATCTGAACATCTTTTCTTGTGTGACAGTTTAATTCCATTGATTTTGACAAACTTATTCCAGACTCATGCTAATGTAAGGTTAGAACGTGGCTTTATCACTTATTAGCCTGTAGCTGTCTGTAAAATACCCATCTCATAACGCCTCACTGGCAACCACTTCCTTTTTTCTCTTTTTTTTTTTTACCCATCAATATTCTCTTACACAATCTGAAAATAGTGATTTAACCTGGACAGAACTGTTTAGAAATGTCTGCTTCTCACAGAAATGAGAGAAAATAAAATAGACAATAGAAAATGCTAACATTAATAAAACACTGATCGTCTTCAGTCTGTTCTGAGCACATACAGTAGAAATAACTTCAGTGTACAAGAAAAAAAGCCCCAAAACTTCACTAAGAGATGTGCTGGTTTGTTAATAAAGACTTGCCAAAATTGGATTTCAGCATTACCACACTGGATGTTACTTTGTTGGGTTTTTAGCAACTGTACAAGGCAATGATGTCTTCAGCTGCCCATGGTAGAGCCAAGTTTTGCCATAATGCAGTCTCCTCTCTTCCTGCAATACTTTGGCAGCAGCAGACTTACCTTTCTGACTTCCCCACTCCCTCTCTCCTTGTTGTATCACAGAGGGTTGCATTTCTTCTCTGGAGAAGGTATCCATGCAGTGAAGGTGGAGAACGTTCCATGCCTTGTAGCAGAAGCTGGGCAGAGAAATCTGTGTAGCAGCCAGTCAGCAAAGCAGAAGAGAATGGTTGCTTGAGCAATATTCATTGCTTGAATGGTTGTTCCTGCTCTCCATTAGTGAAACAGCAGTAGACTGGATAGAAACATCTCATCTGCTGGATTTTAACCAAGAGCTGTTAGCTGAATGTCATTACCTTTATAATGCACTGTAGCATTAGACTGTTAGTGAGCAGATCCATAAAATTTGGTAGACAGTGTGAAACTACCCCAAATAGGAACTTCTAAAGAAGGAGCAGATCTAAGTCTTTCCTCTTTGTAGGGTTTAATTTCCAGTTTTCAGTTTACTTTTCTGTGGGCTAAATGAAACATTCACGTCTGAATAAGTATTTGACAAAGGTCTCCTTTTTAGAGAACATTTATTGTTGGACTGATGAGTATTTTGGACTCTGATAAATATTTTGGTATTTCTTTCTGGTCTTTTCCTTCTCTCTATTAGTTATTCTATGTGAGGTGTATTTCTGCCTGCACTAGAGTCTCAGAGTGCCCCCTGTAGAATAACCCGTGCTGCAATTTGCCTTTTCCTGGGGATGGGGATGCAGGTTCAAATCCCTTTGCCATCCCGCAAGGGTGCTGTAACAGATTGAATGATTTAGTAAGTGCACACTGCAGAAGCACTGCCTCATCTGGCTGTACTTTGTGCAGAGTAATCTGATATGCGCGGCTAAAGAATGCCTGTTGGATCGGGCTTTGCTGAAAAATGGCAGGGATCCTGAGCTTGTGAATCCTGAGGGATTTACGCTATTATTGGCCTCCATGTTGTGACCTGAATCTGGGAATGCTTACAAGATGACTCAGTTTATGATTCTTTACTGTTGGGAATTAAGTATCTGTAAGTGGTTAGGCCCTTCCAGGATTAGATTGGGAAAAGAAAAGAAAATAAAAAGCTAAGCATGTGTTTGAAGGTCTTTATGTTTAAATTAGGTCTTTTTACAGATTGTTGAAAATCTAAGAGAGTCTTTGGGTCTAGCCCTGAGCACCTGGGTCTACAAACCCTTGTGCAACATAATGGATTTTCATGAAATTTATCAAGGATGTTTGCAGGATTGGAGCCTCATTCCCTGATGTACCATCATTTTGTAAGTTTCTAGGGGTTGAAACTACTTTTTAGCACTAAAATTGTTGCAGTAACACAATAAGTTCTATACCTTACGGTAAAGAGATGACTGGGACAAATACTGATTGAAGCTTCCTTCTTTGCCTGGGACAAAGCAGCTCATTTGAAGCATTTTTTTTTCTGGTATATTCCATACGAAGATGTGACAACCTTCTTATAGTTGACTTGAACAAATTCTGGCATTTATTTCCATGAAGATGTGGAATGACGTGGAGATGTTTAAACCCCACAAATTTTTAAAACCTGAAACTGTGTTTGTAATTGAATATGAAATCTATCTTTTCTAACTGCAGACTTAAAACAAAATGCGCACCCCCCCCAAAGCACACAACCAAATTTCGTTTACAGTTAACTTTTCGGTTTCTATTTTCCACTGTTTCACTTATGATTTCACTGTTCTTGTTCCCAACAGCACAAAAGAAAATAATGATTTTCATAATTGCAAGCTGCAAAATGTGTTTTGTCTGCCAATGTATTAATAGTCTTTACAAATAATATATATTTATTACACAGATTTTCAAGGCTTTTTTTTTCTCTGTGCGACTGTTTCTATCTCCATGGGAACGCTTTCTGGCTAATAACACATAAACACTTATTCTATAACACACAATTAGTAAATAAACAAGTAGATCTGTTATATTAAAATGGTAGTGTTCAAAAATCCAGCCCCCATTGGAAGTGGCTAACAAAGGCATACATCCAGTTTCATCCTACAGCAAATGACTTCAGTATTAGTTGCAGCTGCTCAGCTTTTCAGTGTGTCTTTCTCGGCCTGATGTGTCCTTTAAGAGGCAATGACACATATTGCTGCACGTGTTCAGTTGCTCTACCTTTGTGCTGCAGTTCTTTACTCTGTAAAATGTCCTTGGTACACAAAAGCAGCTGCTGAAGAAACCGCTTCAGACCGAGGGTGAAAGAACTGATGGCAGCACCAATAAGAAACTCCAGTAGAGACTGAGGGAGTGAGACAGTGCAGAGACACCAAAGGAGCTCCTGTGAGAAACAAAAATATCAGCATTATTGCCTGCCATCAGAACCCCAGGTGAGACCAAAAAGCCGCTTTTTGGCTGTAGATCAGTGGACCTGTGTTATGCTTAACTTGAAAGGGTTAACCTTAGATGATGAAGGAGACTATTTCGCAAAAACGATACCAGCGGCTTTTTCTTTTTCCTTTGCCTCACCACTGTGATAATGATGATTTTTTGCAACAGCAACAAAGTAATTCCGGGGGGAGTTGTCTGTACTGTTGGAAGTTTCATAGCTGATTGCTAAGTGTATTAATTAAAAATCCCAATACACACAGACTTCAGAAATGTCTTATAGCTGGCTAAGTCATCAGCGCCTCCTGAAAGTGGTGGCAGAAAGCCAAACAAGCAAAAACTGATGCTTACTACTTAATTTACGGCCGTATATTTAAATATATTTTATTCTAATCATTCGTAGTGAGAGATTTACCCTGGAAGAGCCCTAAAAGCTCCATGTGAAACATGCACAGTTAGTTCTGTCAGTGCTCCGACTTTATTTCAGCAGGTTTTTTTTTGCATTGCTCTAGCCATAAAGCGATCTGTAAAGGGAACCTACTCTGATACAGTTTGAAAAGTGCATTTTGTACTTGGCTCTCCCTTTGATCGAATTAATCTGGGCTTTTTTGTAGTTCTAAATGAGGCCTATGGGCTGACAATGTAGCTGTTTAAAGGGGATTTTAGGGGATAATAGCCAATGCAAATAGTGCCATGAGAATGGCAACTTGCTTTTGCACTTTCAATCACATAATAACAGCAAAGAAAGCTTTTAAAATGAATTGAAATTTTGTGGCATGCCATCTGGGATTATTTGGGGAAACAGTTCTGAATACTATGGTTGTGTAAAAGAATGGTACTATGGGGCACTCTTAAGCTGACATGTTTCAGATGGCACCCTTATGCTAACTGCTGCAAAGTTGGCTAGCATTTTTTTTATTATTTTCTTTCTTCTGGATTATCTGCAAAAAATTCTCTTTGCTGGTATTTGGGCCTGAAAAACTTTTCTATTGTTAAAGAATTCAATTCAAACCCCTTGCAGCTGCTGATCCCTTTATTGTTCCAAATGTTATGTATACGCGTCTCAGATGAATGTAGCCAAGCCTTTTAGTGACTTAATAGGTGTCTGTATAAAGGTCATTTATTCTGCAGTACTTGTTTTAACAAAAGTTTATACACAAACAACAACTACAGCTAAAACATTCACATTAATCAATGTTCCTTGCAGTGTAAAATGCAGAGAGAAAAAACGTAACTGGAGAAAGTATGTCCAAACATGAGAACTCTTTCTGTGTTTAGCAGTGAAGCAGCAGATATTTTAGACTCCATCATCAAAAGCTGCATGAAAAATCATTTCAAAGCTGTTCTGAGCTGGGATGGACGATTCTCGCCTTTTCAGAACAAGCGCGGTTTGAATGAGGTCACTGAAAGGTTTAAAACATAGGAATGAGTGGAAATGCGGAAAAAATATATATCTGATTTCCCCAGTCTAATTAGTTGTGGAACTGAGCTTTAGGCTAGCCAGCACCTTGACATTTCAGTTGACATAGCTGCCTTTCCTTTTCCCTATCCCTTTGTCTGAGTTCCAACTGGCTGCCCTTATAAACACTCCTGGAGGAATTAGGGTGCCTGTAAGTCAGGTATCTTAGATGAGAAGAACTGAGCGCACTCCACTGGCATGCAAGATTTTTCTTTTTATAGAAACATTAAAATACCATCTGCAAGGTTTAGGAATGTAGGTCGTGTCCATGGAGAGTTTAAATTTGAAGTTATGACAGATGTTGGATGGTGAATTAAAAATTTGGCTCCAAGTCTGTAAATTAACCTGGTTCCATTGACTTTTCTGCAGTTAGTTCTGCTGACACACATGTAATGAGATCAGATTTTGACTATGTAAGTACTCAGTTGAGTGCTACAGAATATAAATCCATCAGTGAAATGAAGGATGGGGCTTGTCAGGAGCATAATGTGTGAGCTACGGTGGGTATGCATGAGGAGCAGGGCCAAAGAAGCCCAACTACTTGATCTCTGATAGAAGAAATTGCACAGCAAACTGTGTTTCCATATTTGTACCTTGGAATTCTTTCTCATTCTTAACAATAAATATCGTGCTCCAATCTCTAAATGTGTGATTTTTAAATAAATAGCAATTAAGCTATTCCTCCTGCTGCTGCTAGGGACATTATTATATGCCGCTCCTGAAGCCTGGGTTAAGCTGTGTAAAAGAATCACAGCAGCTCTGTATAAAAAGCTATATAAGGAGGTCTGAGAAAAGTTGTGTGTATTCTGTGTTGATCATTTGGTCAACAGCTGTGGGCTCTGCTAGAAGAATGAAAAAAGTGTAAAGACGGGCTGCAGTGAGAACAACTTATCTCTCAGCTCTCAGATCATTAGCTAGGACAGTTCAGTTGCACTGTAATGCTACGTGTAAGACTGAGCACAGCTGAAGCCACTTCATACAGGACCTCACTGAGCACTGTCAGTTCTACTGCAGCCAAATGCAAATAGATGGAACATGCCGTGTTTGGAAAGTTGATGTAGTACATGCCTTGCAGCTGACATTGTTAATCGCACAGGCAGCCACATACTGCTCTAGTTGTAGATTCCAGGTGGTCTTCAAAACTAGTCACATATATAATGCTTTGTAATAATCCCATTTGGCAACTACATAGACCCAGCTAACTGCTGTTAGGTCCTCAGCCAAGGGAAATGGATGCAGTCTTGCCAGGAAAGATGAGGTACCAACAACTAGTGACATGCCGGGTCAAAATCCCAAATCAGATAACCCAAATCTTGTTTTGGTGGACAAATCCCTTTGCCATAAATAATATTGAATAATGATAGTACGGTGATCCTGCATAGGAGATGCTGAGTGGCCGTGGTGTGATGCTGCCAAGTGCTCCGTGGGAATAGCAGGAGGGGAAAGGGAATGGGATGTTTGGAAGCAGAGAGAAAAGGTTTCTTCCTTCTGATAAATCTAACTTAAATGAGACTAATAAAAAATAATGAAGTAAAACAGAAAAAAAAAATCAAACAAAACAGAACATGCTGCCAATCATGGAAACATGGGTTTTTCCTATATGTGTAACAGAATTTCTCAGCATCTGCTGAGCTCAGCCTGCCTTGGAAAGTGGACTCCAGTAGGCAGTGTCCACTACAGAAGCAAGATGCCACTAATTAGCTGCTTGGTGGTTTATTGTTTCATAGACAAAGTGTGGCTGTTGGCCAGCATACCTGCTGCTACTTGCAGGAATTCAAGGGCAACAGCATCTCACATCAGGTTCTTGAAAGCATTCTGGGTGACATTGTTTTGCCCTACAACAGGACTCATTACTATGTGTTGGGCTTTTTTGTTGTTGTTTGCTTGCTTTTGATTTTTTTATTTTCTTTTGTTTGTTTTTTGCTGTTTTTAAGAAGGGCAGTTTGTGTTTGTGTCATATCACCTGACTTTGATCTGTGACAGATTATGCATATAGATTCAGAAACTCAATGTGACAGACAAACTGCTCAAGATATGCCTAAGAAATGAAGTCACGGGGTATTTATGATGTTCAATAAAAAATCCATGTACTACTGCTAGTTAATTCAGCATATATTGAATTTAAAACTAGAAGAGAGTTTTTGACAGCATCAGTGTATGTCACAGCAAGGGAAAGACAATTGCAACAGAGTAAAAAGAAACACACAAAAGGAAATGTACCATCAAGAAGCAGGAATCTTACCTCCATTCCGTCTAGCTTTCTGGCTGCTGTGCAGCAGGGAAGGTGAGGGTAACTGCTACAGCACCACAGAGGCTGCTGACATTTATAGTGCTCCCACTGAGCAATAGGTACGTCTGTTAACAAATTGCTCCACCAGCCATTGTCCACCAGTGAACTTGGACTCCAGGAATTTTTCCCTCACCTCAGTACTACTAATTCTCTCCTCTGTCTCATGAAACACTATTTCAATCCTAATGCAAAGGACCAATCCTCTCATTAATAGCGTGTGTCATGCAAGAGATCAAAAACCTGGCCGTAGTCTGTCGAAGTTGTTTTAGTATATTATTTATGTCACGAGGAAGAGGCAATCCTCTACCTGTTTTTATTTGCGGTAATTCCTTCTCCATTCTTTTACACTAATAAGTGAAGCTGAGATTTCTACAGACGTGCTTATCTAATATTCACATACTTTTTGTATTACCTATGCTGGGGACATAGCTGAAACTTCACCCCCGTGTTACAGAGTGACATGATCATGCTGTTTTCAAATAATTATTGGTCTGTTTTAAATCAGGTAGTTGCCCGATCAACACCAACAACAATATTCGTTGCTCTGGGTAGTTTATTAAGGTAAAATCATATACATTTTGTCTGAAAAGGTGAAATGCTGATAGGATATTGTTATGTCCATATCAGGCCTGCTCTCATAAAATGAGAATGGTCTTAAACTGAGACAGGGGAGGTTCAGGTTAGATATTAGGAGGCATTTTTTCACTCAGAGGGTGGTGACGCACTGGAACAGGTTGCCCAAGGAGGTTGTGGATGCCCCATCGCTGGAGGCATTCAAAGCCAGGCTGGATGTGGCTCTGGGCAGCCTGGTCTAGTGGTTGGTGACCCTGCACATAGCAGGGGGGTTGAAAGTAGGTGATCATTGTGGTCCTTTTCAACCCAGGCCATTCTATGATTCTGTGAATCAGTCAAATACATAAGTGACTTTTACAGTGTATTTGCTGCCAAACCCTTAGCTGAGTTAAACTAAATATATTCTTTTATCTCGCTCTTCATGTTGTAAACCTGATCTCATTAATGCAGCAGGTGTAGGTGCGAATGGGTCTGTCTTATCCCCAAACAACACCTACAAACTTACAGCTTGTTTCATCACTAAATCAGCTATAGGTAGCTCTGTAGAAACAACAAAAATAACAATTAATAACAAAAATAACTAAAATAAATACTTAAAAATAATAACAATAAAAAATAAAACAAAAATATAGTGTTCTGAAAGAATGATTCCAAGTTAAGTGCTGGAGCAATCAGTAGCACAAAACATATATAGATTGTGAAGAAAAGTGGTCATCTAATCAAAAGTTTAATATAAGTTTAAAAACTCCAAAAAATCCTCAACAACACAAATTTTCTGATTGGTGGTAGGCAGCTTTAATTTTTTGGAGGATAAATTTGTTAAATGTTGCATTCTTGTGTATGGACTCACACAATGCTATTAATCTTTGAGAACACTGTATTTTTCTAATAAAGCAAGGCTAATAGTTATAATAATAAAAATAGCGAGATGCTCAGAATATATGCAATTATTTTGTCACTCACAAGTCAATTACTTTAGTTCAGCACAAACAATGCATTTTGTCCTTAACACAGTACTTGCATCACTCTCTTATTAAGAAAAACCACCCACACATACACAATAAATAAATATGTAAATCAAAACAAAATCCCACAAAACTCTGCAGCAGAAAATTTTGGCAAGAACTGTTATGAAAAAAGGCTTTGATCGAATTGTTTGCAGCACACTGGAAGTGGCTGGCAGGATGTGAACGAATTGCCCGAGTTTAGTTGGTCCTTAGTATTCTCACAGCTTTAGTCTCCAAATTCACTGATTAGATCTGTCAAATCGCAATTGGGGATGTTTCACAAACATCTGGTAATATATGGGCCCTGCACTGATGAGCTTAAATATCTGCTAACGTTGCCAGGGTAGTGGAGTGTGTTTTTGCAGCAAACTGAGCATCCACAGGCTATCTTTACAGGAGTTCTGAGATGCTCTCCTCGTCTTTGCCCAGCTGTATTTGGAATATTTATTCTTCTGTGAAGAAAAGGGTTGTAGGAATGGTTTTCAGACTGTTTCTGGCTCCTGCCTCAGTCCCTTAGCATCATTAAGAACTATACAAGACCCAGCAGATGCTTATTTATTCACAGTGGATGGAAACATCCATTGAAGTGGATGGAAAGGGCCCTACTCTCGCAGTCTTTCATGAGGGTAAACCCACGTAGACTCTTGTTGTTGACAGGGATGGTATGGAACATCTGTATAATACTTTGGGGATTCTAGGCAGAAAAGTATTATCTCAGACCTGTAATTACAGTCCTCACAGTAGTTTAACATCTGGAGGGCATGACAGGGTTGTAGAGAGTCCTCTTTACCTCCTGATATTTTATGCTGTGCTTTTCCATGATGTGTCACAGAGTAAACAGAGTGCATGCAGTTTTTCGGTTTACTGGGCAATGTGAGTGTGATAGGTTAAAAGTTACTGATATAGGAACACCATGTTCCCTTGTGGCTCTGACTCCAATGGATCCTTATTACATAGATAATATTTGCCATAAAGACACCATTCTATCTACAAAACTCAGAGTTTTCATTTTCTGGTATAATACACAGATGTTGTAATCCAAAACCGTGTGATAGATTGACCCACAAAAAAAAAACAAACAAAATCCTGTTTGAAGTTTTGATAATCTTGAATTCATGTGAATATTTTCCATTTTGTACTTTGCAACTCAAGTACAAATTGTCTGGCACAGACAACTTCCTCTGTGTAAATCACTACATGATTCACCTGGCGTGAGATCTTCTGGGGACTTATTCTGGGCTCAATTCTGTTTAACTGACTGCATCCTGCCAATCTGACTTACTTTCTGCACACCTACATATCTAAGCTAATCCTATACCTGCTTCCCATTCCTGTAAGTGCAGGTATTACAGTAGTGCATGATACACATATACAAGTTGGTGCTCCTTTGAGGAGACGTGGTGATGCCCTTTGGTCAGGAGAGAATTCCTGCAAGGGAAGGAGGGCAAACAGGTCTCAGGGAGAGCACTAGAGCCCCATACATAACATTAACTAGGAACTGGAGGGGGTTTTGAACTCTCATTTACCTTGGGAGAGGAATTGTTTTATAATGTACTGAAAGCTGAATTAATTATTGAACTGTTGAAAAGGAGGCTACCAATCACTAGACAAGTGAAGACAAGACTATTCTGTGACCTTGAATGACTACAGGGTTTGTTGCCAGTTCAATTTAGCATTTGATTTGTTGCTGATGTTACTTCTTTTCAGAAGTATTGGAGTCAAGCAGTAAAAACATAGAGCACACACATACTGAAACATAGCTTATTAGGTCAGCAAGAGTTTAGGTGGCTGTTGCTAATGTAACACTTCACTTTGCTAAATGCACTGTGGAACGGTGCTGAGAGTTGGCGCTGTCATCAGGTGCTGAACTTGGAAAGTCTCAAATCACAGATTTTTGCTCTGGTGGGTTATTATAGCCAATGATAGTAGTAGGACCTTATCCTCTATAAGGATAGGCAGTAAGGAAGTAGGAAAGTTTGGTGCTATGCTGAATAACAAGCAGATCCAGTTGCCTCTTTGTTCAGTTTTCTGAGACTCTTACCTCCTCAATTAGTGATTCCTGATAAAAAAGAAAGCTCAGGTCTCTACTATGATGTGGGAAATGCCATACTTCAGTCTGTTATTGCTCTGGTCAAATGCATCTCTCTTTTTTTTGCAGGAAAGGAGCATGAAAGTTATCACATTATTGGTTTATTCTTAAACAGCATTCATTTAAGTTCCTGTTGGCCTGAAGATCAGTATTTCCTCTTCATGAACTATCTTACACTTATAGAGTTCCACATGGAAAAAACCTTTTCATCTAAATTACATCCAGCAAAGCACTGACAGGCATATTGTATATCTTACTGCAGTTGGCTGATACTGGAAGCTCTCAGTCACTAGACATGAAATACGCATCAGCATGCATTGATGTACTGTAGCTGGTGCTGGACCTCAGCTGCATGTGGATCTTAGCAGATATGGATCTCTAATTTCAGAGATCTTATATTATTCTTAAATTATTCTTATATTTGGTTCTTCATATCCAGGTAACTTAAATGTGGAGATGGGAGTGTGTTATGTAGGCTGAGCTCTCAGGTCTTCTGAAAATGTAGAATTATAAAAATGCAGTTACATTTTGTCATGCAAAGTGTCTTGGTGTCTTCTTCACAAACAGTCTTGTTCTTGGTTACTCGTATGCCACATGCAAGCTATGATTTGTAGCAAAAATGTAGTTTCGGATCATAAATAAGGTAAGTGGAACTCCCATGTTGTCTGAGCAAAATAGCTCAGTCTACAGACTTTCAAAATTCACAGTTTAGTTGTTTGTATGTCTAAATCCTCAATCAGCCCCGTCTGACAGGGGTGATCTGAGCATATCTAACCCACAGAGGCACCACTGAATTCAATTAAAAGCACAGAGCAAAATACAAGGAAATCTGCATTTCACATATTTCATACATGCAGCAGCAAAAATATTCTTATTATCTTTTCCCTTTTTCAGGGAGAGAAGAGTTTCTTCCTTACATTGACATTTTATTGAGAGATATTTTCCCATTTCTAATCTCATCTGCTATGATCTAGCAGGCAGTTCACAACCTTCTGACTGGGCCAGTCAGAATACTATTCATTTTTCAGTCTCTCACTTTCTTGGAGTAACATTATGGATAAACATGAGGTCAGATCCTTTTAAAGTAGTTGGATTGATTTTAGAAAACTGTAGGTGCAGAAGGGAAAGTTTAACTGGGCATTCCGCACAAAGACAAGCGCAAAGCAGAGGAGATGACTCACTTCTTTCCAGAAGTGGATAACCACAAAACACTAAGGTGTTAGTCATCAATTTAAAGTTGTCTTCTTCAGTAAAGCACTTATATCCAGGAACTAAATAATTGCTACTCTGTATCAGTTACCTGCTGCAACATGCTGACTTGATATGACACACAGTGGTTATGAGGAAGTAAAAATCTTGACACTTGATACTCAAATGTCAACTGTCCTTGCACTGCATAGTGCTCTACTGCATTGGTTAGATATTAGGAGGAAGTTTTTCACACAGAGAGTGGTGACACACTGGAACAGGTTGCCCAAAGAGGTTGTGGATGCCCCATCGCTGGAGGCATTCAAGGCCAGGCTGGATGTGGCTCTGGGCAGCCTGGTCTAGTGATTGGCAACCCTGCACATAGCAGGGGAGTTGAAACTAGATGGTCATTGTGGTCATTTTCAACCCAGGCCATTCTGTGATTCTATGATTGGCACCTTGAAAGAGAGATGAAGATGGCCTGTTGCATGTGTATGTAAAATAAATGAGTAAATATTCTCCAGTGCTACAGAACATCATGGAAAAGTTGGACTTGACAACAGAAGTTGACTGGCGAAAGGCAAAGAAGGATTTTTATTGCATTGTTTAGTGCAGACATTTGTGAAGAAATATGTGAAATAAGCAGGTTTATATTGCTGCTGCTGCTGCAAAGCATATTTGCACTGTATGCATTAAAGAACAATTCAACAGAAGTTAACTCTTGAGGGTATTATACTCACTGTTGCTAAGATTAGCAAGAAAGTAGTCATATAAATGTTGGCTCTGTGACACATGAGCAAGTCTTACTGAGTGTATCTACTGGCAGTTATTGCTGCATTATATTACTGATGGAAATAAACCCAGATTGGAACAGAAGCACAGTATCAGAGTTGTAGTTTAGGTGAAAATCATAAAGTTTATGTTTTGGGTTAACCCTGGCCAGCAACCAAGAACCTACCCAGCTGCCTTCTCTCTTCCTTTTCCTACAGTATAGGGAGAAAATAGCAGGTGGGTGAACAGACTTGTGGATCAAGACAAAGGCAGTTTAACAGGTGAAGCAAAAGCTGCACATGCAAGCAAAGAAAATGTAGCATCTATTCACTTTTTCCCACTTCCTGGAAATCAGGGTCTCAGTGCATGTAATGGTTACTTGGGAAGACAAATGATTTTCATTTCCTGGAGCTGTTGATGTGCCCAGGCACATCATCATATGGTATGGGATATCCCTTTGGTCAGTTCAGGTCAGCTGTCCTGGGTGTGTGCCCTCCCAGTTTCTTGCCTTCCCTTAGCCTACTTGCTGGTGGGAGGCAGAGTGAGGAAAAAGTGAAAGTGCTGCTCAGACACAGCCAGAATACTGGTTTGTTATCAACTCTGTTTCAGTCACAAATCCAAAATACATCATCATACAGGCTATGACGAACTCCGCCCCAGCCAAACCCAGTACAACCTACCAGGACAGAAGAAGTAGGGCGTGAAGGATTCAACAGAGATTTGCACCTCCTCCTCCCTTTTGTGCTGCTGCTTAAAAAATTATTGCTTTTGATAAGCCAAGACATACACATCAATATTTGGTACTCTTCTCTGACAGAAAATGAGTGAAGGTTGTATGCTGGCTTTTGTGGCAAGACATCCTGACTGCAGTCATCTGAATCTTTTCTACAATATCAGATGTTACATCGCTTCTTTTGAAGAATGGTAATTCCATAGGACATGCTGAAGCAAATTGAGCAGGAGTGTAGGTTCAGCTTTAATAAAAAAGACAGTAAAATCACTTGCAATGTGTCATGTTTTCATCTGATGTATTAAACCAAACCAAATGCAGTATATAACTTCTGCCTTATTCATGTCAGAAGAAGTTACATATACAAAATGTTCTTGCAAAAGCAAAATGTACCAAAGTTGTTATATTACTATAAAAGAAGATTGTTATAGTATAAATGATGAGTATAGGTGGTTAGTATTTGTAATAAAGATGATAAAGCATAAGTTTTCTGGTTTCACAATGTTTTTTGTTGGTGGTAGATTTTTTTTGTTTTAGGAATCTGAATGCTATCAGGGAATTCTATCAGGGAATATGCACTTCATTTCTGCTGAGTGTAACTACAGAAATAGCATTGGTACAATGCGTGCTTTACAGAGTACTAGATTTTAGATCACTTTGCTGGGAAATGAAGTAGTATATTATTAAAGGTGTAAGGTGAGGGATTGAATTTCCCTTTTCTGAGTTGGCTGATTCAGCTACAGCTTCCTTGGTGGCACAGTGGTCACCACAGCCTTGACTAGTCCCTAAACCTATCACAGAGAGTTGCAGGTATAAATTCCACTAAGATTTTGAAATGCATCATCCAAATTGAATGGGAACTTCAAGCTGTTATAACCTGGTTTTCAAAGGAAATCAGACATATGTACATACTTGACTACCTTTTCTCTGCAAATAATTTTGATGACCGGCCAACTTTAGTTACAACTGACTGTGTGGGGATCTCTTAATTAAATTTTACATCTTAAAAAAGGCATGAGCTGGACAGGAGAGAGATCTAGTTAATCTGGCATTGGAAGAGCTGTTGCAGTGAGTGACCTACTGTGCTTAGTCTGTTAGTTGACCAGTCAGTCCCGACATGCAGATTGAGCTGTACGATTACCGTTTTAATAGTCTGGAGCCATTTGAAATGTGTCCTTCCAGTTCGGATGGCAGTACAAGGCACTGGAGTGAGTTAGGGTGCGCTGTTGAACAGGAAAATGAAAAAGACTTGGGCACTATAACAGAAGTGATGTTGCAAAGATTATGTAGAGTTTGGATTTGAGTTTGTTACTGCAAGGATGGTAAAGGGATGCTCAAAACATGTGCAGGAAATGATGGTTCATTAGTTTTGTTGTTCTTAGTCAGGCTGGTTTATTCTCCTTTTCTTTCCTTCCTTGTCTGAACAGCCCTAGTCTCTTCAGCCTATCTGAACAGCTTCTTCTGCCCTCTATATCTGGGTCCATCAGATGATACACCTAAGTAATAGTACTCTGAATATTTGTGAAATCTGTATCACAGTTTACAATTAGAAGCATTTCTTAAACAATGAGGCATCTTACTTTGTCCTCCTTTATTAGCAACATTTTGTATTTTTTGCAAAATTTTTACTGTAACTAGCATTGTACATGAAGAATAACACAGCATTATTCCTCATAATAGGAGAAACTTGGAATATTTCACGTTGATAGCCAAAGCAGGGCATCAGTTTTCTACCAAAGAGGAAAGAGCAATTTAATGTTATTTACTGTGCAGTATCTTTCAAATATATTGTCCTTCCTTGTACAAGCATCATTAATTTCTCCAGCACGTCTTTATTTACTTTTGGTTGCATACCCTCAAAAGTAAATGCAGTATGAGAAATCTAGCTCATTATTTGTCAGAATTTTTAACTGGTTCATTTTCTTTAAGTCATATGCATTTTCAATTACTTTGTACAAAACATGATTATTTCAACTGCTTCTGCTCTGCTAATGTAAATTTGTTTCTAATGTTAAATTCAAGATTAAAATATTAAATTGTGCAAATGAGAAAGTGAGGACAAATTACCCTGCAAGCCAAATGAAATATTAACAAAACATTTTGAAAATAATGAATGCCTGCTGGAGAAAATTATATGGAGTGCAATCACTATCTTGAGACAAATTATATATTTTGCTGTATTCTAGTACCATTTATTTACATTGACTAGGAGACATGTACAGCAACACTTTCTTTTTGACAAATTAACAGATGCTTTTCTCTTAACGATCCTTTTCTAGATTTCTTTAAAATATATATTAATACACATTAAAAAAACAAAAAAACTTCAGAAAAGTAGTCAGAGAAGGCGTATATGTGAACACTACAGGATAGCATTCCCTTAGCTTCTCAGTTTCCACAAGAAGTAAACAGTAAGAAGCTTTAGATGTACAGCTGTGTATGTGCACTTCTTTGCAAATGGAAGTATGTTGCACTTCAAGAAATTCTGGCTGGGCCTGTTTGTATGTAAGAGGTTGGCTGTATATCAGCAGAATTTCCACTGAAGTTGGATGGAAAAGGAAACTGGTCCCTTGCCTTGAACTCTGATCATAACACTGTTTACGAGGGTGGATAGTGATAGGACAAGGGGGAATGGTTTTAAACTGAGACGGGGGAGGTTTAGGTTAGATATTAGGAGGAAGCTTTTCACACAGAGGGTGGTGATGCACTGGAACAGGTTGCCCAAGGAGGTTGTGGATGCCCCATCCCTGGAGGCATTCAAGGCCAGGCTGGATGTGTCTCTGGGCAGCCTGGTCTAGTGGTTGGCGACCCTGCACATAGCAGGGGGGTTGAAACTAGATGGTCATTGTGGTCCTTTTCAGCCCAGGCCATTCTGTGATTCTATGATTCTGTGATAACATCTAGTCCAAAACGCTGTTTGGTAATGACGTGCCCAAGATATTTGCTGAACCACTCCTAGGAGTTTTGTTTCCAGTCATTCCTAAGGGCAACATATTTTCTGTGCTTTCAAATGCCCTTGCTGCTAAGAAAGCTAACAGTAATTTTGGCTGCATTAGGCAAAGTGCTGCCAGAAGGTCAAGGGAGGCAATCATTCCCTCCTGCTCAGAACTGGTGAGGCAGCATCCTCGCTGTTGTATCTATTTGTGGGCCCCATACTACAGCAGAAATGTGGATGTAGTGGAAAGAGTACAAGAACCACAAAGGTGGTGAAGGGACTGGAGCAGCACTCCATGAAGACTGGCTAAGAGAGCTGGGATTGTCCAACCTGGAGAAGGGGAGGCTCTGGAGAGATCTCATCAGACATCTCCTAATACCCAGAACTGGCCTGGTTCTCTGTGTATTCGTCTTTGGATCAGTGCAATACATGTGTTGCAGACTCTTCTTTGTCTGTGTCCATGTGTTAGCATTCAATCCTATCAGGTAGAAAGCCTGATTTGTCTCATCCATTCAGTTTTGTCTGAATGCTCCCAGATTGCACCAAGTGACAGCATTGTTTCTGATCAGCAATCTGTTAATGTGGACTAATTTGATTATTATTTCTATGATGTTACCTTAAAAGGGCTGCATTCAGCTACCTTTATCAGCCAAAAATTAAAAGAATCACCAAGGTGGGAAACATAGATGAAAGATAATACGAACCAGCTGTAGGGAGTTATGAGGGAAAAAGCATGAAATTAACTTAAAATGCCACAAGTTATTCTCAGAAATTCAGATTTGAAAATCTTTCAAATTAACAGTTTAATTAATCCAGAATAATTGCTAGTGAGGGCCAAAAGGCAGCTGTGTATAACTCTAACCACAGTGTTAGGTCCATAAAATATAAATCAATTGCCAAGTCTGCCTTCCTTCCAGCCCCAGAAGCCTCCGGTAGCAGCGACAACAGTTTCTCACTCCTACCTGCTGGTTTTGAATCATACCATTAACAGTGTGGAAGTGAAAATGCAGTGTCAGTAGCTGTTCTCCAATGGCAGTACTGCACATGCTCTGAAAACACTGCCCACCTACTGATTTAAAGAATTCAAAGGGTCTTACAATTTGGGTTATATGAAGAAGAGTGATGTGAAAAATTAAATCTATGCATTCGGTGCTAGAAAATGAATTACATTCTGAACACTTTTATAATGAAAATTGTACTTGCGCAGATACAAGCATGAAGTTAATGCAATTCGGGGAATTGCAGTTCGTTCTCCAGGAAGTTACTCCCCACCATAATTCACTGACTTAGTCCATTGCAGCGGCAAGTAAAATGGTTTACTTAAACTTAAATGCATTCCTTCTAGATTAAACTGCCACTGGAATAGGTCACAGCCTTAGTAGCCTTTCGATGAGATGAGATATATTTTAAAGATTAACTTTCTTGCTGAAAGAAGGTAACAGTAATACTGTGTTTTGAACCTATTTATAATTGAGATGCTTTTTTCCAGTGTATCATAGTTAAATATCATTTTCTTGACAAGTCTTTTCATCTTGACTATATTTAGGTGTAAATTCCTCCGCAAGTGATACAATAGCTTTTTTTTTTTCATGGCTACAGACTGGGATGCGTCAACCTTGATATTATGGTCTCTTAATGTCAACAATCTGAAGAAACATATGTTTTGAAGCAGAGAGCTGCTAATTAAAATGCAGTTAGTACAAACTGAATTCACCAGAGAATTTTAAAAGAAAAGGTTCTTCTCTTACAATGAAATAAAAACAAATTATTTTCTTAAATTTTGAAATGTTTTCCAAGAGGAGGGAAGAAGCTAGGATGCAAGACATAACAATTTGTCAGGTGAAAAGTGCTGAAGTTCACAAGAAGTCAACGCAGCTTTTCTTGAGTCTTGTATTCTTTTTCCTGGTGGGGCTGAAAGTTGGAATTCTCCCTTTGACTTTGTTGGAGATGTGTTTTAGCACAAAGAACAGAGTCTGAAGGGAGATTCATCCTGTAGAATGGACAAGACATATATAAAATAGCTAAAGAGGAGAAGAATAAAGACCTTCATAACCACTGGGGCCTGGGCAAGAAATAGCTGTAAATTCCAGCAAAAGAAATTTAGATTAAACACCAAGGATTATTTTTAGCAGGCAGAATAGATAAGCTCTGAGAAAATTTGCTGAAGGCAGATGTGGAATTAGTGATTTTTAAGTAGGGCTTCAATATGATGTTTAAAGAAGTTAGACAAGATTTTAAAGAAGAGGTTAAACAACTGTGAGAAATGATTTAGGTCCAGATGATTCTGCTGAAAGATCTAGGCTGGTTAGGTGGCCTATTTGGTTCTTAAATCATTTGCTGAAAACACTTCCAGACTGCCCTATTGCTGTCCTGTCCTCTGCCAGGATAAGGCTAAATGAGAGGCTCCTTCAATTCAGGCTTAGAAAACAAAAT
Organism: Pavo muticus; assembly: GCA_016647715.1. NCBI lineage: Eukaryota > Metazoa > Chordata > Aves > Galliformes > Phasianidae > Pavo > Pavo muticus. Next base: position 557,429 of record JACDJE010000434.1, read on the forward strand.
GGCGATAATTTTGTGCCATCTTTGACTCAGTAGAGACAAGCAAAATGAAATCCAGAATAGGACACATTCAAAAGATCTCTGCCCAAGTTAAAATGAAATATGTTTCATTTATCATGCATTATTTCTTTGACTCTGAGATCTCAATTTACTCTACAGAAAAGAAAATGCTCTCTATCACTCACCTTTCATTCTGCACAGAAGAATATGCACAAGTTTGGGTTTATTGAGAAATAGATCTAACCGTAAAGTAGATCTTTTCAGCATCAAAACTGCCTGCCTTTTTTTTTCTTCTTGTTTTTAGAATAAATTGAGATCATGGGGACAATGTTACAGAGCTGAATGTCTGCTGTTCATAAGCTTTTGTATACTGAAGAGGAGGAATAGAAAGTTCAGTGAGATAAAACTCTGTTCCTAGTCCCTCTGAAGATATTTATTTTTGAGTGAAGGAAGATAAAAGTTACAGCAGTTTGAACATGCATTGACTTAAGTAATTTCCTGTTTTCCAGGCTTAGTTTTGCTGTTTGTGTGTTTATTCTTCCCAGGCAGATGGTGTGAGTGTTTGGAGCAGCAGAAATTACGCCACAGTTGTGTTAACACTATTTTCATCTTTTCTTTGATGTTGCCAACTGTTCTCATTATAGTGAGCGTCTTGTCACTGGGATGTGATTTAGTTGAAAGGCATTTTCAGGAATTTTCTGGAAAACAGTACAGCACTGAGGCAGAATCTACTTTTTGTGTATTCTTTCTCTGTGTTCTTTTGGAAAGACTGACCATTCACTGGTAACTAGGGGATGAAGTTCTTATTTTTCCTTCTTATTGGCTCTTAACCTAGAAGCAACCTCTTCTCTTACCACACATGGATTATTTTGAATTATCATAGAATGAATCACAGAATCATAGAATGGCCTGGGTTGAAAAGGACCACAGTGATCATGCAGTTTCAATCCCCTGCTATGTGCAGGGTCGCCAACCACTAGACCAGGCTGCCCAGAGACACATCCAGCCTGGCCTTGAATGCCTCCAGGGATGGGGCATCCACAACTTCCTTGGGCAACCTGTTCCAGTGCTTCACCACTCTGTGTGAAAAGCTTCCTCCTAATATCTAACCTAAACCTCCCCCGTCTCAGTTTAAAACCATTCCCCCTTGTCCTATCACTATCCACCCTTGTAAACAGCCGTTCCCCCTCCTGTTTATATGCTCCCTTCAAGTACTGGAAGAGGAAATTATGGAAAAAGACAAAGGAGAAGAACTGAACCTGTATTTTTTGGGCTTCAATTATATTTCTGATTTGCTTTAATGAAAATACAAAATTTTACTTATATCAAGGAGAAAGTCTGCAGGTTTTAATTTCAAATATTAAAATAACGTTTGAAAATGGTGAGCTTAAAAATACACATTTCCCCGCTTTCAGGAATTTTCCAAATAATCCTAAACAGAAGGTACACCACGACACATAGTCTTGAAGAAAATGGTATCTGACAGCTTCAAAAAAATTATGTAGGAGGAAAAAATACATCATTTTAATTGTCAAAGCACTGCATGAGAGTGCTTCGGGGTTGAACTGCGTATAGAACATCAGCATGCAGATAATGAGTGCAGTGAAAAGGCATCATTACTCAGGTATTATCAAATTATTTTTTTGCTTTATTTAATTGAAAAAATAGAATTTGATCTCAATAAATATTCTACATTTAATCTATAAAGATGTTAAAATTAAAGAGCGAAAAAATAGAAGAGATTTGTATTGCTGGTGCTTTGGGATTATTCTCTCTGGTATTTTGTGACGGCAGGAATGTTCTCAATAATGTTAATTTTGAAGTGCAAAATGTTTGAGAGTATTTGATCAATATATGTTTTGAATTTATAAGTAAATCTTCATGTCAAATGCTGGATTCTAAGAGCAATACTCATACTGGCAGGAGTCAGATCCAATAATATGTGACCCACACAAGCAATGAAATCTAATTGAAACTGTTCCAATTGCAGATGTTGGTATGAAATGCTTGTGAACTACCTTCAGAGCAAAACTCGTTCATCTAATTATCCACTGGGTAACTCTGAATAACAAACAAAATTGAGCAAACTGTAAGCTTCTCTTCAACAGTTCTTCTAAAGAAAGATGCTTTATCTGTCCAATTATTCACAGTGTATTTGTTCAGCTGTAATAGCAATGATATATGCAAAGGTTCCCTCCGGCAAATTATATCACTACTAATATGGTTCTACGCTTGCTGAGCTTTTTCATACAAAGTTCCTCCTAATGTCTACTAATGTCTACAGAGTGCTGAAGAAAAAGCTGAGGATGAGGTTGTTGTGACTGTGATGGAGAGCTGCAGAAATGAGTTTGCAATGTCCTTTGCTGTACAACATTTTGTGTTAAAATCCACAAAACCCTAAATGCAGTTTTGCAGTCAGCAGTAGACTGTGAGACCTTTCTACTGCTTGTGTCTTGTTATGGGCATTACAAATACTCTTTTCCTTGCATTAAATCTCAGTTGTTGCTGTTATTTTGAAAATTATGGCATATATTTAGCAGGGAAAAGTCGGAAGTTTTGTGCTTTCCGTAGGTAATGTATGAGAGAAAACATTTGATCTTTAAGACCCTCAGGTCCAGATGTCAAGCACAGTATCCTTATGCCTGTATGGACCCGCTGGTTGGATGTTCCATTTATGATTCCTACATATTGTTCTAGCCCTGCTGGTAACTCTGTGTGATAGTAGGATAGTAGGAGCAGATTGACTTGAACTCCATGTGACTGAGTTTGGTGGTAGGCCAAACATTCTGGTGGTAGGCCTACATTCTGCTGGTTTCCATTATATCAGAAATATAGTTTACTCTTTCATATTTCCCTAGTTATTGTGTTGATTCTGGTCAATGAATGTTTACATCACATAACAAGTTTACTTTCTTATAATTTCAAGATAATATACATAAAATGTTCTCATTACATTTTTCCTCATTAATATCCTTTGTTATCCTGTCTGTCATCCTGATCTGAAGTGTGGTATTTCCATCTTTAATATTTTGTGTTCTTTAAATCTCTTTAATTGTTTTCATTATACCATCATCTGAGTAAAAGTTGTATTCTCTCGAGGAAATAAGGAAGCTATGGATCACAGAATCATGGAATTTTAGGGGTTAGAAAGGACTTCTGGAGATCATCTAGTTCACCCCCACTGCTAAAGCAGATTGGTGGCAGAAGAGATTACTAATTCTCAAACCTGTAAATTTTGGAATGTAATGTGTTGTGTGTCTGTGCCCAAGTGCTGGCAGGGGCCTCTGTGAGGAGAGGTCGAGACTGCTCTGTGCTGGACACAGCCAATGCCAGTTGGCTCCAGTGACCCCAGCACAGGGTGATGCTGGGCCCCACTGCCGACACAGTGGTGCCTTGGAGAAATGGATTTGAGAAAGGTTCAGAATGCTGTGTGTCAGTGAGGAGTAAGGAAAAAAAATATGAGAAACAGCCCTGCAAACACCAAGGTTGGATAAAAAGTTAGGGAGGAGGTGCTACAAGTACAGGAGGAGAGATTCTCCTGCAGCCATGGTGCAGGAGGAGAACATGGTGGAGGAGGCACAGAGGAGCACTTATCTACCAGGGCAGGTGGATATCTCCTGAAGGAACTGCAGCCCACAGAGAGCCCTTAGTAAAGCAGGTTTATCTTGAAGGACTGCAGTCCATGGAGAACAACCCTGGAGCAGGGAAAAGGTGTGAGGAGGAAGGAATAGCAGAAAGGACCATAATCCCATCACCCTGCGCTCCTAAGTGGGTTAGAGAAGTCAAGAATAAAGGGAGCGAGGTAGAGCTTAGGGAAAGGATATGAATACGAAGAAAATGTTGTAATTTCTCTTTTTTGTTTCACAATTCAAATATTTTATTTGTCATTAAATTTTTCCTCAAGTTGAGTTTGTTTTGCCCTGAAGGTAATTGGTAGGTGATCTCTCTATCCTTACGTTGACCCATGAACTCTTTTATTTTCCTCCCCTATCCTGGTTAGGAAGGGCTGTGAGGGGGCAGCTGGGTCTGCCCACTGTGTCTGGCAGCTGGACAAGTTTAATTCACCACACAGATAAGCTGATGAGGTCAAAAGTGTTTTCATTTAACAAGCATTTTTCTTTAAATACTGAACACTTAAGTATTTAAAGAAGTATTTTCTCTCTTAAAGTATGTTTTATGAAATATAGGAAGTCTACATACACCTAGGATCCAGTGTGGTTTGGATGGATTTTCCATGTTTCCCAGCAGGTGGATAGATGCTCTCCACTGTATTCTGCCTTTTGAGTTATCGAACTTTTCCAAGGTTGTAATACTACTTTCAAGACTTGCAAGTGACCAGAAGATTTGATAAATGGCTATTATGCATAGTCCTCTTTACTTGATTCTATCAAGTGACTATTTGAAGACTGGCCTTCAAAGAAAAGAGTGCATGGCAAGCAAGGAAATGCTTTTCTGGTGTAAAATCTATGATTTTTTTCCCCATGGAGATGTTACAACATGGGATTTTTTATGTTCTACTGACAAGAAAATTTCCATGTTGAAAATCTTTGATATCAACAAAAGCAAGAACTGTGAAGAAAAATTTACTCTGCTGGTGAACAGAAGAAAGTGGAAATGAGATGAGGTCTTTTAACTCTGGCTACTACTCTAGGCTATTTTAAGAACAATTGCAGGGTTGATTGACAAGGTTGGTAATATGTTTTTAATCTCTATGTATGAGATTTTATTTTTTAGTGTCTATAATTCTTGTTTTCTATTTGTTTGTCTTTTTAGGTACCCTTCGTAATAAAGAAGAAAGAAACAGGAAAGCAAGGAGATGCAGGACGGCCTTGTGACAGACACATTTGGGGAGGGAGGAAGAGAAGTCTTGAGCCTTCTGGAGACATAAATACATGTAAGATTAATGTTTGTTTGCACATCATCTTCATATGGAATATACCGTCTCATTAATAAGACATTCTCCTTATATACTGTTAAAGAGAGAAGTGAAAAGCTTGATGAACTTGCCAGGTCCACCTTTTTGAAACATCATAGCCTTTCAAAAGAAAGACTGGGCTACTATCGTTAGAATTATATGACTTTGTACACTCCTCTGAAAGACTGATTTTAGTAATACAGAACTGTTATTCTGCTGGCATAAGCAGAAGAATGTTTTGTATTGTTGTTGTCATTTTTTTCAAAGATGTTCCATAATACATGAGCAAATGGGACTTAATGATTGGAATGTCTCATATGCTTTGAAGAAATTAAAGGATTTTATCATCATACTTAGGATATGTAATAGCAATTTGCAGTGTGGAATTCAATTCTGTATATCCATTTCACCAGTGGCTTTTGAAAGGATGCTGACATATTTGAGAAACTAAAAATATTATCCAAGATAGAGAGACCTACGACTTTATGAGAACTTCCTTACTTGAGCGTTGGTCAGGAGACTAGGAACACAACAGTGAAATCTACATTGTCTCCAAAGCACCACATAATGATCTTTAGGACCTGCATATATAGCAGAATTGTGTGTAAATCTTACAAAAATATGCATGGCTAAGTCAAATTCAGCTTGAAAGTTAATATGAGTAATAAGGAGTCACCAGGATTCAGCATAAGAACAGATTGCATAATTTTAAAGACCCTAAAGGGAGCTATAATATCATCTTTCAAAATATTTTTCCATATGCACCGAAGAAAAAGACAGCTTTCAAATATTTCTGTATGTTTCTAATTTCACACGTGGCTACTTGAGAATAACATTTCAGTATTGTTCTGGTCTTTTAAATTAGAAAGGAATATCTACAGTCCTGAGGCATGAAGCACTAGTAATTCACAAGACTATACTGATAAGGATAGTCCATTTGGATTTTTCACGGGTAAAATCAGTAAAATAAAAGACCTTTTCAGTAAAATGGTATTAGGAAAAGGATTTAAAGCAAAAAATTTCAAACATAAGTAAAGCATTTTCCTAGATGGCAGCAGCAATCATGGAATCCATCAAGAGCTGGTTCTAGACAATGCCAAGTTTAGGAGTTTATGCCCCATAAATTTCAAATTATGCTTAACTTTGTAGCCCTGATTCATGGATTCTAACTGCAAATGTCTTTTTGGCTCCCACCACAGTGTGAGTTTGACTCCTGCAGTGGATATGCACAAAAATGTGTTCAGCTGGCCTGGAGTCATGTTGTGTCTACTACTGTTTGAGCCCTGCAAACTGCACACTGTAGTAGGAGAAAAGAGGTTGCTTCTAGGTATAAACAATGAGTGGATTATCTTGGACTCTAGGCTCTTTTTTGCAAAATGGAAAACATTTTTATCCTCATTACATTCAGGGAGCATTCAAGAAACTCAGCACTTCATAGGATGGACTCCAAGTAATTGTGAGATTTTTTTAATAGGTGAAAACAACAAAGCTGAAGTTAAGATGGAATCATTTTAATGAGTGAACATGTACAGTACTTAGAATCACACAATCATAGAATCCTTAGAGTTGCAAAGGACCTCTGAAGGCCATCTAGTCCAACTCCCCTGCCATAAACAGGGACATCACAGCTAGATCAGGTTGCCCAGTGCTTGATCCAGCCTGGCCTTGGAAGTCTCCAGGAATGAGGCATCAACCTCATCTCTAGGCAACCTGTTCCAGTGCCTCATCATCCTCACTGTAAAAGACTTTTTCCTTATATCCAACCTAAATCTACCCTCTTTGAGCTTGAAACCATTTCACCTTGTTCTGTCACCACAGACCCTGCTAAAAAGTCTGTCCACTTCCTTCTTGTAGCTCCCCTTTAGATGCTGAAAGGCTGCTATCAGGTCAACTCGGACCCTTCTCTTCTCCAGGCTGAACAGCTCCAGCTCTCTCTGCCTGTCCTCATAGGGGAGGTGTTCCATCCCTTGGATCATTTTTGTGGCCCTCCTCTGGATGCACTCCAACAGGTCCATGTCTCTCCTGTACTGAGGACTCCACATCTGGACGCAGTACTCCAGGTGAGGCCTCACAGTGCAGAGTAGAGGAGCAGGATCACCTTCCACCTTCCACTGCTGGCCACGCTTCTTTTGATGCAGCCAAGGATACATTTGGCTTTCTGAGCTGCAAGGACTCTTCAGTTTGGCCAGCAGGTCCCGGTTCAGCCATGCCAGTCTCGTGCCTTCCTTTCCCAAGTTTTTACAGCTGGGCATGGAGAGCTCTTGTGCCCTGAAGAAAGCCTCCTTAATGATCTGCCAGCTCTGCTCCACACCCTTGCCCGTGAGGGCAGTTTCCCAGGGTGTTTTGTTCACAACTCCCTGAAGAGCTAGAATTTAGCTTTCCTGAAATTTAGCATCCTAACTTTAATCTTTGCCTGTTCCATATTGCGCTGGAGCATGAACTCCATCATAGCATGGTCACTACAGCCCAGGCACCTCTAATCCTGATGTCACCAATCAGTTCATTTGCATTGGTGAGCAACAGGCCCGGTACTGCATCCTGTCTGGTGGGGCCTTCGATTACTTGACTCAGGAAGTTATCCTCAGTGCATTCCAGGAGCCTCCTGGATTGCTCATAGCTTGCCATGCTACTTTTCCAGCAGATGTCTGGGTGGTTGAAGTCTCCCAGAAGGGCAAGCGCTTGCGATCACGATGCCTCCTGTAGCTGGTAGTGGAAGGCCTCGTCAACAGGCTCCACTTGATTGAGTGGCCTGTAGTAGATTCTGAGCACAAGGCTCCCTTTGCTGCCTCAGTCTATAACTGTCACCCATAGGCTTTTGATTTGCTCCTGACTATTCTTTAGGGACAGCTCTTCACATTTAATTCCTTTCCTGATACAAGAAGCAACACTCCCTCCCCTCTGTCCTCACCTGTCCCTTCTAAACAGCCTGTAGCCATCAATAGCCACAATCCTGTCATGGGAATAATCCCACCAGGTTTCAGTGATGGCAACTGTATCGTGGTTTTCTAGAATAGTAGTGGAGTAGCTTCCATCTCCTCCTGTTTGTTTCTCAAGCTGTATGCACTGGTGTAGAGCCACTTCAACTGAAATTTGCAGGCACTGTTTCTAAGCCAAAGAAAGACGTTTCTTTTCTTTATGTTTTAGAGACTCGTTGTTATCTTTAGGATGTTAGGATAATTCTGCTTATTGCTTTGAAATAGTCCTAATATGATCTATGTATGATGTAGAATCAATTTTGAGAAATTAAGAAGTAGGATTCAAATGGTGCATATGTGTTGTGCTAGTTCTTTACAATGAGTACATTTAACCACATATCAACCACATTTGTTTGAAAACATCAAGACACTCAAAAAACAGCCACATAGGGGCAGCACACATTTACGCTCAACTGATGGAAGGCTTGTTTGCTTTCCTCACCAGATCTGTGCTCTCTTTGAATAAAAACAAAACAAAACACAAACAACAGCCCTGGACAGTTGTCAGTCTAGGCTTTTCCACTGATAACCGCAATCTCGCAACCACTTCCTTTCTGAAAATATTGTAAAAAAGGTAGGGAAAAAATGCATGTTTACAGGCAAGAACCTTTTTTTCCCTAATTTTATTTAAATTATTAGTATTTTTTTCTAGCCATCTTTTTGAAGAAGGTGTGGTGCTTAATATTGAAGTCTAGTCCTAATATATTACATCTATAGCTTTTGATTTTCAGAGATAGTTGGCTGTTAAAAGAACACAAAAAAATTACTTATCCTCAGTGGCAGAGAAATTGCTGGCTTTTGTTGTTTCTGCACTGAAGGTATCAAACAAAAGCTCTGAAAACTCCCTGAACAAGTAATTTCCCACATAACAGATATTTTTTTGCTACTGATAAGAAGTAAAGATTAAATGTCAGTTCTAGTATGAGCCTCCTACAGTGTAAGAGAAATAAAAGTCACATTTATGAACATCTTTGCCTGTTTGTTGATTTTCAGGATAGAAACTTGAAGATATTTTGGTGAACATCTTGCATATGGATGTACTTCAAATTTAATTTTCATTATGTATTTTCTGTTGTTTACATTGTGAGTTCTTTGTTCTACTGCAGAAACTACTGTTTGCAATAGTGGGCAGGCAACTAAGAGGTGATTATTTTATGTAATTAATAATAGTAATTACACATAATTATGATTCTCTTTAAAAACAGCAGCTTACGTACACTTTCGTAGGGAAGTAGCAGTAGTCTAACTTGCATGGGACCTTATCATAACATTCAAATAACCTTATGATACATGCCTGTGTATCTTTTCCTGAAACTTACTTAAAATGGCTTTTATGCAACATTTCATTTTCTGCATGAAAGATACTGCTATTTATTGCAATTATTGACCTTTAAATAAAGGGATTCTGGATTTTTACACCTTCATTTTCAGCAACTCAGTTTTTCCAGAAAGTGACTACATCTGCTGAAAACTCTTATGTTTGTTCACTCCGATGTGAACATTTCTCCAAAGTTAAAGGGAAATCATTTTTGCTCATTTTTAATGATCTGAATATTGTAAGATTGTTGTGGTTCTCATACTTACAGAAAATTGCTCAGATGTTATCTGTTCTTGGATAACTCAGAAATGGATTGATTGTAAGACTTCATACGTGGCATGAACAAAATTACTAAGGTGAAATACAAGTTTTAATAAAGTTAAATTGTAATGGTAGAAAACCTCAAGATCTACATATACAGGCTCTACATATAGCACACTCCACATACTCAGTATGTAGTTTTCTGTCATGTCTTCATGTTTTGATTGTGCAGGCACTGGCACCAGCATATCAAGCAATAAGCTTAGTACTATGCCCAAGCAGCTAAGCTAACAAAGTTCATTAAGGGGGTATCACTCTTCTCTTGGACACATTATAGCAATGAAATTATGTTACAGATATTTCTCCACTCCAATGGCTTGAGCTATCTTCCTACATGCTACCCATGTGGACTGTTCAAGCTGGAGGAGAAATGTGGTGTTATGCCCCTTTAAGAAGGACTTTCACCCTGTTTAAACCCTGAGGGTGCTGGCAAATTCACTGCTAATGTAAAATCCACTGCGCCCTTTGTTGGCTGCACTGAAGGTGCGACTTATCTCTGTCACTTTTCCTTCTGGCTTTTATGATTTGCAAAAGATCATATTACTGTCAAATCTGATATTATACCACAAATGAAAAGAATTTTAAAAGCAGATGATGCATTTCCTATGACCAATTTCAGAAGATTTGTTTTAAGATTAATCTGTACTGAAACCATCATTTAGGATACTTTGAGTTAATTTTTTTTTCTGGCCACTTGCTCTGACTAGCGAGCAAAAAGCACTGACCTGCAGTAGCCTTGCTAAAGTAAGAGTGACCACACTGTGATGATACAGCTCCAAAGAGTGATTTGATTAGCAACTCAAAACGTTAGCAATTCAATTAAGTTAGTCCCCGCTGATATGAACTCAGTACCTGTATCTGCACAGACTTACTATTCACCTATTCCTCTACAGTATAGCCGTGTAATGACTTTCCGTCCTCTGTTACTCCTTCATTCATGCTGTGACACTTGCTTGTGGATTCATACAGTAAACCAGATTAGAGAACTGAATAGCTGTTTTTCTTGACAAATTATATTTCAGTTGCATCAGTGAACTGATCCAGTTTTCCATGCAGCCTTGCAAAACTTTGGCCAACCAAAGCTACACTGAATAAATGGTTACTGCTAGTGAAGATGACTTCCTAAAGCCTCATTGCTTCTGAGAAAATGGTGCACAAATGAGCGCTAGGAAGAGCTTTATCCAAAGCCCATTGTGGTTATGGCACTAACAGACACACAAACAATGGCCCAATATATAGAGCTGGAGCACATCACACTCGTGACTGCTGCTTACGAAAGGTGAGCTGTGCCTCTAAAAGCATGAAAAGTGAGTGGGCTACGTATTGAAAGGCATACAATTAAAATGTAACAAAATTGCTTCTGAGTCTTCCAAGGATAAATTTGTTTCTGCTAGAGAAGGGTCATATTATTTCTAGGGGTTGAACTGTATGGATTTTAAAAATTTGTACAGCTTAAAATACTCTAATCATGGAATCATTTGAGTTGGAAGGGACCTTTGAAGGTCATCTAGTACAACTCCCCTGCAATGAACGGGGGCATCCACAGCTAGATCAGGGTGCTCAGGGCCCAGTTGAGTCTCTCCTGGATCTGTGGATACAGCATTCTCTATAGAAATACTAAACTATTGTTAAGGTAGCTAGCCCAGGTGCTTCCAGTGATCTGGGTAATTAGACACTTGAACACCTACCCTGCAATTTTAGCTACTATTGTTAATATTTGTAGTAGCAGTACATGAAGGGAAAAAATAGATTACAGCTATTTACAGAAAGTAAAGAGGTAAGAAGAAGCCCTCAGAAATAAAAAAGAAGTGTTATTGAAAGCTATGCAGAAAATACATGCAGCCTACAGTATGACTTTTTGAAGAGCAGTACTTCTCACATGAAGGACTTTCACCAAAGAAATTCAGCCCGAAGTACTTTGGATGTTTTTTATTTACTAAAATAGCATCAGAATGGCCAGAACCAGAAATGAGATCTGCAGTGATGATAGAAAAAAAGTAGTAACAGAGGGTTCTCACAGGCTTATGAAGTTTTTTCTATGTAAGAACAAGAGCACCTTGTCCACACGTGTGTTGGCCACGAGTGGGGCATGAAAGTGGCTTCATGTTTGAAGATCTCTGCTGTATTACCAGTGCTAACAGCTGTACTGTTGTAGATGATGTGTATTTGTCCCTGAATGTCTTACAGTATCATCTTAATTAATATATAGATGTTATTTACCAAATGGCTCAATTGAACAGATTTTATCCTAGATTGCTAATAACCTGCTCAAACATTTTTGAGCAATCTTGCTAATTGTTCTCAGTTGTGAAGTACAAGTTTGTTTGTTACTGTATCAGTGCCACAAGATGAAGGTAGCTGTCTGTACTTTCATGCTAGTATATCGGTTGCTGAACAAACTTGTTTGCATGTGACAATATCTTAGGAAGAACAGCAATTTCTCTACTGCTGCAATGAGCAAACCTTATTTTCCATAAATGCCAAGAAACAGTTAATAATAAGGGCTAGCAAAAGGATCAGAAAAAACCAAATGTTTGGAATTCAAATGAAGGCTCATGAATGCTGCCTCGCTAAATGCCATGCCACATTTATGACTTCAGGGCAAAATATATGAACACCAGACAATGTGAACATATTAATTAATGCTAATTACATCTCTGCAGTACAGATGGGGTCTATTCTCTTGACATGGGTATGTAATATATTTGGCATAAATGTGATTTAATATATTTATGCGGAAAGAATATTCTTTAGTTTGCAAATACACAGTCAGCTGTCTTTTACTGGTGAACATGTTATGTGCTATAGCCCATCCACATTGACCTGCAGTGTGAATGGTCATCACCATATTTATCGCATATTTACTGTGTTACAATGACTCTCGGGGATTCTTAAGCTTTCTGCTGTTCCTGCTGTGTGACTTTTAGCACAGCAGATGCAGATAGAATACAGGCAGAGGTTGCATAGTCTCAATCGTATCGCATAACTGATGCTAAGAGGAGGAAAGATTTTCTTCTTTAAAATCCACTTTCTGAAATCACCCCTGGTACAGGCACCAAGTCTAAATCATAGAATCATAGAATCGTGGAATGGTTTGGGTTGGAAGGGACCTTTAAGACCACCTACTTCCGATCCCCCTGATATAGGCAGGGACACCTCACTCCAGACCAGGTTGCTCAAAGCCCCATCCAGCCTGGCCTTGAATGCTTCCAGGGAGGAGGCATGCACAACCTCTCTGGGCAACCTGTTCCAGTGTCTCACCACCCTCACAGTATCAGTCTAAATGTACCCTCTTTCAATTTAAAGCCATTTCTCCTCATCCTATTGCTACATGCCCTTATAAAAAGTCCCTCCTCAGCTTTTCTGTAGGCACTTCAGGTACTGGAAGGCCACTATTAAGTCCCCCTGGAGCCTTCTCTTCTCCAGGCTGAAAAGCCCCAGCTCTCTCAGCCTGTCCTCATAGGGGAGGTGCTCCAGGACCCCTATATATCCACACTGATGCTACTGGTGGATGTTCCTATTCTAGGTCACATGCACACCAGCTGGTGATACTCTCTGGTGCAGATAGGAGGCAGGATTTCTGTCTTGCTGTAGCTCCACCCTTCGGGAGTTCTGTGCATCACCATGACTGACCTCAAACAAGTGGTTTGTTTTGTGGCTTAGGGAAGCTTAAGGTCCACAGCTGTGTCCAGCCTTTGTATGCAGATACAGAATAGTAAAAAACCAACCAACAGTGAACTTAAATAAAGATAGGCTGGTTTTTTTTTTTTTTTTTTTTTTTTTACAGTTTACTGTAATATCTTCCAAAGTTTGGAATGGAGTGGCCATTTGTCCTTGTTTTGTGATGTGCTTGTAAATTTTCTCCAGAGAATTTCAGCAGTGCTGTGAATGAGATTTGCCTCTTGGATAAATGTATATATATATTTTATTTTTCACCATAGCTACTGCCTTTATTTGTACAAAGAAGCAAAAATCTTTTTGTGCTTCTTTTTGCCCCAGAATGTCCCTATACAAGCCATGGTGTAGAACTCCATATAAGAGAACACAATTATCTGTAGCCTAGATTCTGTCCTTTCACTCCTGTGTAATTTGTTTTCCTTTTTTTTTTTTCTTTCCTATTTTTTTTTCCTTTGTTTGGCATAAATTGTCTTTCCCTTTGGAGGGAGCATAGATGACAAACATTAGATTTCAGATGTTCCAGAAATAGCATACGTTAATTGGGAAACTGACATTTACTAATTGTCTGGCAAATTGTTACTATGTAATTCTAAAAACATTTCCAGCTATTCAGTAATGAGCACTTTCCATGTAATGCATTCCAGTTCCATTCCAGTACAGGTCTGAAATGCAGTGCTGAGACTGAATATGTACTCAGAATTCCTCTTCCAGTGCAACCATTACTGAAGGATGCTGATTAATTTAGCTTAATATAATGTTATGTAACACATAAATTTCAATTAAAACATCTTATTAAAAGATTATTAAAAGAGATGATTAGATGATTAAAAATACACATTTTGGCTTTTTATAACAAGAGCTATTATACTAAAATGTTATTGGGCATTTTTCCACTGACTTATCAACCTGACGGCGGTGAGAATTTTGCCTTGAAACAGGCATGTAAAATTAGGCCCTCATCATTTGTTTGATGACTAGCAATTATTTTTAATACTTTCAGAGCTCTTAGGAGATGACAGTTTGACATTAATAGTTCCTAGTATCTTAGGCTTGGGAAATGCCTCTCTTTAACTGGCTTTAAATAATTATTTGCAACATGAGAATCTTCAGTATAGAGATCATTCATCATTGTTTCAGTGTGCTACAGTCTTAGGCATACTGGATATTGTCTCCAGCATTTTCTGGGCTGTTCATGTTGGAAAAAATTCTTTCTCTTTCCCTCTAACTCTTTCTCTTCTATCATTTGTGCTATTGTAATTGCCAGTGGTTTATCTCACCTGTTGTTAGGCTTCTTCATTCCCTATACACAACTATTATGTATGAGTTGCAGTTTTTTTTTTTCTTTAACACTCTCTTTGATGTGTATTTGTTTTCTAGTGAACATCACAGCTAAACCTATAGTGTAAGGTAACAGCATACATTTTCCTGCTACTCAGTTTTTTTTTCCTAACCTTGAGCACTTCTGCCTTTTCTTGATCACATTCCTCCAAAAGATCATTTTTTTGTGACATTATTTATGTGACCATTCTCTATGGGTTTCTTTTCCATTAGAACCTAATTATGGTTGTTACTATTTTTTTTTTTTCAACCAGCTTTCTCTTTTCCTCTAACAAAATGCAGATATCTACATCTGCTTGTGAATGTCATCAGATTTCACCAGCCAATTGTTTAGATTTCAGATAAGAACCTTGTTTATTGCACTCCATCTGCCCTGCATGATGGGAAAGAGATCTTTGTGCATACCTGGGACCACTTCAATACCTACAGTCCTTGTTATTTATTTTTATTTTTTAGATTTTTAGCAGTGAGCTACTTGGTGAAAGACTGTACACTGCAGGGTTACTGTGCTGTTATCACTGCTTGTCACGTTGTCTCCTGTTCCCACCTCTCTGTCATTAGCTACCAATTTTGTGATTATTTTGCCTTATATCTCTTTTTTGTGGAAGGATCATATTTTGTTAGACTGCTACAAGCCAAAGTCTATAGCTACCAAAATTAGAACACAAATACTAATTACATGAAATATTGCAATGATTTTACCTATCTTGAAATCATGTAGCTAAAACTTCTGGTGCTGCTTTTCTGCTCACATAAGAGTTATTCTGGCAATGCAGTGAAGGTCAGAGAACTAGACTGTGAACAGTGCAACAAAGAAATAAGAAGCAATCACCATCTGTCCTTTGAAATAATTCCCAGAATTATAGCAGCAAAATTCAAAAAAGTCAATCAAAAAGTAAAAATCATAAGTAATGATTGCCTGTTGATTCACTTGTGAAATAAAATGCAAATTGAAAGATTTGATATATAATCGTGCCACTAAAATGAGGTACTATACCACATACATGTTTTACCACCTGGTATGATAACTGTGACACGACAGGCAGAGAGATGCCAGCTACTGATTTCACTATGTGTGCTACTGCAGTAGAACTCTGTTATCCCTACCCATTATCACTATCTTCATAATATTAACAAAGAAATTTTGTTTGTCAAGACTTCAAAGCATTTTACAAACATTAACAAATAAAGTGCATACAAGTGTTTTATTGCTTCTGATCAATGTAGTTCAGCCAATAGGCCATGAACTGAATCTACCACCCAGTACATTTCCATCTGTCTGCTTTCCCAGAGAGGATGGGAAAAGTTGTTTAGCAAACATCTTCTGAATACTTAAATATTCCTCCCTACATTTGCAGTCCAAAGCAGACATAGCATCTCGTCTTGATGGCAGTAGCAACCTTCCTGATGCTCTTCTCCCCACTCCACTGCGGCATTTCTTCTGTGAAAGCAGTGGAGATTGTGTTCAATCACCCTTTGCTGCTTTGTGTATGGGACGGAGAGAGATTTGGGGTATTTGAATTTTAGGATATTTGACAGGCTGCAGCTTCTTGAAGAATGAAGGCTGAGTGTACTGACTTGCCTGCAAGACTACTAGCGAGTCCTCATCAGAGCTAGCACTAGAACTCAGCTGCAGAAGAGAAATTGCTTTTGAGAAGGAGAATTTCTTTCCAAAGGATTAAGAAAAAAGCACAACAAAACAACTACCAAGAGCAGAGAAGGAAAAGAAAGCATCCTCTTTCTGATGGAATATGTGTGATGTGTGGAGATCTGTTCGAAAAATGGAAGTTCTTAAGTTCAGTTATGAACTCATACAAATTTCTACAAATTTACAAAATCAAAATAGAGATCAGAACAAGATAGTGAGAATCAACACCACATCCTGGTACATAACATCTTCTTTTTCAAAAGTTCTGGAGACAAACTGACATCTATTAATCTTTATAATGCTTGGGACTTGCTAGAACTTCTGCAGTTTTGAAAACTCAATTAGATTTTCAGGAATACTTACATAAGAGATGCATGTAAATTAAACTGCAAGCAATTTGTGCTTCTGTGTAATTTTGTGGAAGGCAAGCCTCAGCATGTTTAATGTTTACGTGCTTTCCTTTCCTTCAAAATATGCGCTGTCAGACAAGATCCATGAGCTCAGTTGTTCTGACTGCAGTTTGAAAGAGCTCTTCCTTTCTCTTAGATCTCCTCTTCTTTGTTTCTATATCCAGTGAGGGTGCTGGGACTCATGTGAAATCATTTCAGTCCAAGGTCACTGACTGGAGACAGAAATAATCATGAGGAAAGAATTACAATTACCATTTGGGACAGTTTCCATGTGGCTGGGGGAACCGTACTTCACACTTCTTCCAGGTACTGTCATAACAGTGTAGTCTACATGTCCATATAAGTTCATACAGCAGGGAAGCCCCTTCACCACAAGAGAGAGGCAACCAGTTCTCTCCTCTCATACACTGCCTTCCTCCTCTGTTCACGGTCAGGTCACTTTGTACTTTTTGCATGGTACTGGAGCTTGTCTAATGCACTGCAATAGGAAAACACAGCTTTCCAGCTCAATGGAAACAGAGAAGCAGACAGAGGCTAATGGGATTAGGAAAGCTCCTGGCTCTATAATTATGCTGTACAGACACTTCCCATTGCTACAGTATTATTAAGTTGGATATCTCCCCATTTGTAACAGCAAGATTTTATTTCTCTATATCACATAGCAAATATTAACCACTTCAGCACATATTTGCTGCCTAAGACTGACTAGGAAAAAACATTCCAGTAACAAAGCAAAGGAAAATAGTATTTTTGACTTTTCTATAAAGCCTAGCAATGGTTTAAAAAGTTCTGCTGTTTTAATACTTCGGTACAGAGTTCTTGAAATTTAGTATGCAGCTGATGTTTATATCTGCTGACAGCTGGTCTTACAGCCTTTTGAAAAACTGCCAGTCCCCTTATATGACCAGAAATGTAAATAGAACTCTTAGCCAAACTTCCCAGAGGTGCTGTGTGGGCACCTCAGGCCCGAACTGAGAAGGGCTTTTCTGAAGAGGTAGTTCGTATCGAATAGGTGAGCTGATTCTGAGCAAGGTTTTCTCTTGTCAGGTATCATCTTTATACTTTAAACATTTATGCTTGGACCACATGGAGGAGGACATCTACTAAATTAATTGTCAATAGATCAAGAGTAGAAATCTGACAGGGATGTGGGAAGACAAGAGACTGAAGCAAGGGGTGTGCAAGGGAACAACCAAGCCAGCTGAGCTTGTGAGGTGAAAGAAAGGAGAAAACAGGCTCTTGAGTGATGGAGTGACACAGTATCACGGAACTGCAGGGGTTGGAAGGGACTTTTGGAGATCATCTAGTTCACTCCCCCTGCTAAAGCAGGTTCCCAAGAGTAGGTTACACAGGAAAGCATCCAAGTGGATTTTTAATATCTCCAGAAGAGACCCTACAACCTCTTTGGGCAGCTTGTTCCAGTGCTCTGTCACCTTCAGAGTAAATATGTTCTTTCTCACATTCATATGGAACTTCTTGTGTTCTTGCTTGTGCCCACTGCCCCTTGTTCTGTCACTGAAAAGAACAAGGGCCCCACCCACTGGACACCTCTCCTTTAGATATTTGTAAGCATTGTTAGTATTCACTCTCCGTCTTTCCTCAAACTGGAGATGCTCCAGCCCCTTCATCATCTTTGTGGCCCTCTGCTGGACTCACTTTAGAAGTTCCTGTCTTTCTTGAACTGAAGAGCCCAGAACTGGACAAAGTACTCCAGCTGTTGCCTCACCAGGGCAGAGTAGAGGGTGACCATCACCTCCCTTGACCTACTGGGCATGTTCTTTGTAATGCACCCCAGGATACCATTGGCCTTCTTGGCCACAAGGGCACGATGCTGATTCATGGCCAACCTGTTGTCCACCAGCAGTGCCTGGGAAGGGTGGACAGATTCTCTAGGCAGACTGGAAGTAGCTGGTGAAAAGTGAAGAGGATGGCCTACAGCCAAGGAACAAACAGTTGGACCAACAGTTTTTAAGGGATATACAGGTGTTCAAACATTCAGTGGTATATTGTATGCTATGGGCTGCATAGATCTTTCTTTAACAAGGGTATGAATGTTTTGTTACTGGAGATGTTACTGAAGATTGTTCTTCTGCAAGGACTGGCTGGATCCTCAGGAAGCTGTTAACATATCCTAGAGTTCTTCAGATGTTGTTACTCACTCATTCTTTTGGCATACAGTTTATACAATCCCAAAAGGGTGGCTATTCTTGCAGTAAATAGTAGAAAATAAGCTATCCACTGAAGGAGACAGGGCTGTAAAGGAAAGAGGCAGCAAGAAACTGGGCTGGTCCGATGAGGCAGCATTAGATAACTGAGACATTTACTTTCTGTCTCTTGTCACATAGCTAGACACTACGCAAGTATCTTTAACTAGGCTTCTCTTACCTTAGATGGTCATCCATTTTGTAATCGTTTTATGGATATTGGACTTGAAGTACTGCAGCTTCATTTGAAAGAGTGCTCATAGCAGCCTCTGAAGTTAACAGAGGCACACTGAATCTAATGAAGCCTGTATTATGCTGCATACACTGAAAAATCATGTTGTGTCTCAAACTGAGTAACCAAAATTAGTAAGTACTTTCAACCTTAGTGTCTCTGTGCATTTCATAGTCAACAACAGAGAGAGAATAATATCTCTAAACTCATGGAGATTTTGTAAAAATAAATGTTTTGAAAGCATTCAGTTCCTACACAGATGTACTTTATGGAAGAACCTCTAAGTTAATTCAGTGCGGGAGGTGCATTGTGTACAAGGGCATAGACTACGCTGCACAATTAGGAGAAAACAGTGTATAGAAAAATCAGTCATTAAAGGAGTTCAATGCGTTATGAGTGCTAGGTGAATGCATGCTTCACAACCTCAGTGCTCTTTTAATGTAATTGTTATGTTTAATATCTGCAGCAGTAGTATGAAACACTTCTAGCGGGATTAAGCTTAGAGCTCTAGAAAGTGGTGTTTAGAATCTAATTTTTAAATTGTAGAATAATTTTAGTTAATAGAAGTTATAGGAGATAATTTCATGACCTGCTTTACTGCATAGACAATTCTACCACAAAATGAGTTTCTGAAGTTCCTCTAATCTCCATATATACTTTACCATTTTGTGATCTATGCATAAAACCAAAGGTATCTCTCTCTTAAAAATAAATGAGATAATTCTTTTAATTACAGAGACCACGGAGTAAGTGGAATTGCAGTATGACTGTAGGTATGAAAAAGTTAAGGAACCATAGCAAAGAAGCATTTTTAGTCCTTTCCTGTTACTCTTTTATTCTTGTCACTAACCCATATTTACATGGTTTCTGTAATGAACAGACACTTCAGGGAAAGGTTTGGTGCCTTTTTACTACATTATTGTAAATATTCTTCAGCAGAATCAAGCAACACTGGGCCTGACATTTATGTAATTGTCTGTTAAAATCATGCAAAATTAAGCAATAATGAAGTTAAAGAATGTTCAGGACTAAAGGAAAAAACTTAAAAACATTTATCATCTTTGAGAGTTAACATGAATGGTTGGTTTGAGGTAGATACATACACTTCTTTTCGCTGGGCATATATGAGTCAGCTTTTTGGGGCGGTTCTTTAAGGACACTATCTTTCACTGATTGCAAGGTTGGTTAATGCAGCCATACAGGAATGGGTGCCATAAAACCATCTACAGGAAATCTAAGTGAAAACCAATTTTTTTTTTTTAAGGGATGAAAACAATAGAGTTAAATAAACCAAACTTCCGAGAATCAAAGGGAAGACAGTCAAAGACCTTGATCTTAGTGGGCTGCAACAAGGGAGTGAATTACAAAACCAAACCTCTTCTGGCACAACAATATCACTGCCAATCAACAAAAAGGGAGAAACAGCACATGTAATCAAGGAACATTAAGCATGTCAGGGGATTATGTACATTGAGGGGGACAACAATAAAAAGAAGTCCTCTGATTCTCTAGTGAAGTTAGCCCAAATTTCTTCCAGTCTATATCATCAGGCATGATGTTGTCTCCTTCACAGTTTTTATGCCATCATTTGCTACATCTTGGCTTGTTGTAAAGTGAAGGATTGAGCAACACATTCATCTGCCCATTTCTGTTTTAATTTAAAGGTCTTGCAAACTGTGTCTCTCTCTGCCTTTGCTTCTCAGAAATGAGTTTGTCTCCAACCATTTGAAGACTTTTGTACTTTTAAGAAACAAATTAAAAAAAAAATTGTGTCTTTTGAAATAATCAGTTTGGAACAGAACAGCTACATAACTGTTATTTTTCATGTAGCTCTACACAAAAACATAGCTTTGGTGGTTTAAGTTCCTGCTTATGAAAATGACACTGTGCTCTCAGATCATAGTTCTGCAGGTAGTTTCGAGTGAATAGATACCTGCTCCCTTGAATAATAAGACTAACATAATATGGACTAGATTATCAGGAAAGCAGGGATAAACATCCTTGAAAAACTGATCACTTTTATGGAGTCTGCTGATAGTGAAGATTTTGAAAAAATTTTCTTGGTTTTCTTCTGTTAAGGAACATAGGCGATCCATTTCCTCCTCAAAAGCATGATGCAACTCTCTTCTACAACTGCTTCTGTCACTGTGAGTAGTAAGAATTACACTCGCCTAGAGCCTCTTGATCTGCACACTCTGCTGTAATGTGCCAGAGTCATGCCCAGACTCTGCCTGTGTGGGCTGATGGCGTCCACCTTACACAGAGAAGAACATGCCATCGTTGCAGTGCTGTGCCATCATGGCTGTTCTGTGCCATCACGGAGGTGGTGTTTGTAACTGTCTGGGGGTGCCTCAGGAGATTCTAGGTGCCATGTCATGCCATGTCAGGAAGTGCCTTTAAACAGTTGTCACCTCTGCACGTAGCCTTATTCTGTAACCCTTACCTTAGTGGATAAATCCTTCCAACAGCTTACACTAAATTTAAAGCACAAACTGTTTCTCCCCTGAGAAGGATTAAGCAAAAGATTTCAGTGAGCTGACCTGAGCTTTGAGCCAATGTAGCACATATTTCCTAAGAGAAAATACTAAATAAGGTGATTATATCTACCTTAATATGACACGCTCAATTGTTATATATCTGGATTTTAAAAATAAATAAGTAAAAGGAAATTTGAGATTGTCCTTATGAAACTAAGAACGGGTCACCACTGACTGTTTGAAAAATGAGCAGGGGAATGTGATAGAATACAGGAAATAAGACTAAGCAGTGATTGGCAAGCCAATGGAAAGGATTATGGATGTGAGGAACAGTAGCTGAGTATTTAAATAAAATTATAGACAGTGTGAGAGATAGTGAGAGATGGAATGAGGAAGAAAATAAAAATACACAAAGACAGCATGCACTGCTGGATGTCAGCATCCAGTCAAAATAATATCAATTTACCAAATCAAACAATCCAGTCCTCAAATGTCTGAAAAAACAGGGCTCTAAGGGATGCTGAACACTAATGTAGCCTACTGACCTCTCTAAATCAGGGTGATCTGTACTTAAACTTTTAAGATCTAGATCTAACAGATGTCTTAAAAAAATCTAGGATGATAGAAATTCTACAATTTCCTAGCAATTCACACCAGTATTAGGAGTGTTGTCAAAAAGTCTTCCCTAAGGTCTAGTCTCAATCTCATATGGAATAGTGTAAGCTTTTCTTGTCCTTCAGTAGATGCCCAATGACCCAGTGAGCAAATTTTCTTCCTTCTTTGATGCTGCCTTTTAAATATTGGAAATTTCCTGTCTAAATAAAAGCTCCATAATTCCTCTTATGTTTCCCATAGGTCATATGTTTTTGACACTTTTTACGCTTGCAGGTTTATTCTGTATCACCTTGAAAATGCAATAACAAAACTTGGCCAGCGTTTTAGCTTAGGATTTACCAGTTGAGCTGAGCAGAAATACTCCTTCACATTCATGTTTATAATTCAGCAATTGATGCTTTTCATTTTCTGGAGCAGCATGACATTGCTGAGTCTTGTTCTGCTTGTCATTCACTGTACCCCCAAAATACTTTCCTGTAGAACTCCCATCCAGCAAATTGTTTGCAATACTGCATTTGTGCATTTCATAGGAACCTCTGTCCTTTAATGCTAGACTGAAAGAACCAGGTTCACTACAGAAGCCAGTACATGAAAATTTCAGGAAGAACATGAAAGTGATCCTTCCTCTACTGTATCTTCTCAGCTCAAGAGCTTCCCAGACTGAAGAACATTGTGATTTACAGCCACAAATGTAGTCTTTTGCATCCATTTATATATCACTTTTGGAACACATTTGTACTTTTATTTTTTTATTATTATGATTATTTTTCCTGTGGCAGTGAGGCCTATAATTTAGTTACATATTATATTGAAATCTACCGTGTTTAATTTGCTGCCTGATAATTTCTTGAAAGGTCTGAAAGGTTTTTTTNTACAAATAATTAATAACCAATTTATCTGATTCAAATTATTTACAGTTTAGTAGCCCTATATCAGATACTTCTCCACCATCTCTTCTCCAGGCTTAGAAATGCTTAATCTGTTGTACTGAAGCTGTCATTCATCTGAACTACTGACTCTTCTTTACAGGCCTATTTTTAATTCTGTTTCATGTCTTCTGAAAAGATACAACTAGAACAGCATCAAGTGTTTGAAAGGAGGTTTGAGAGGAGCTAGTATGGTGTATATATATATAATAAGATTTTATTTTGTTCTCTCTTTTCCTTGCAATTTCTAATGTTCTTTTTATCAGTTGCTTTTTCACCATTATTAGTTTCAGATCTCTTTCTGAAAGATAATGGATATCACAGTGAACCACCCTATCATGTATCTATAATTAGAGTACTTTTAAGTTGTCTGCATGGTATTATACTTGTCAAGATTTAGTTCAGTTGTTTTTATTGAAAGTCTTCCAATATTTTGAGATCCCTCTGGATTTCTTTTCAGTCAGCTTTTTATTTGTCTAGTTAGCATAATATTATATCATCACAAAATTCTGTCTTTTTGTAATTCAACCCTTTTCCATATGGTTATGAATGCACTAAAACCAACAAAAAATCTGGCTCAGATTCTTTTAATAATAACTTTCACAGAATCACCGAATCGTAGGGGTTGGAAGGGACCTCCAGAGATCATCAAGTCCAAGGGTATCTGAGGTGTCAAAGGGTATTATCTTCTCATTATAAAATCTGATTATTAAACCTTACTCATAGATTTCTGTCTTATGTTAGACAGAGTAACTTCTTTAAGAGCCTTTGTATGAATCTCTGTGAAAAACACATCAATTAGGTGACATTTATCTTATAAACTCCTCCAGAGATATCTAATAGATTTGTGATGTAGGAGTCCTCAACAGAACTTCTGCTGACTCCTTACCAGTACATTATATTTAATATACTTAATTATATAGAATACTTAATTATGTAGAAGAAAAGCTGATTGAAAATAGCAATCAGATTTATGGGCTAGTAGTACCCAGAATTTCTCCTGGAGTTTGTTTTAAGGTTGATGTCACGTTTGTCACTGACCTTTGGCCTTAGAGATTGATTTAAACCATAGGTTACATACCACAGTATTATTGCTCAGCAGTTTCATATTTGCATTTCTTTACAACTCCGGGACGATTACCATCCATCATGTCCCTGTAATTTAGTATGGTGAATTTTATTAGTTTGTCCTTTTATTAATATTTTAATTGGGATAGCTCCTCATGTTCACCACTTGTGAAGAATTGCTTTAAGAGCTGCCCTGACCTTCTCTTTAATGAAAACCAATGCATTCTGATATAGTTTATCTACCTTGAGAGCTGCTTGTGGTCAGTGATCAGTTTCCCTGATGGTCTGGTGAGCCACTCCTTTCTGATATAGTTAAAAAGGTGTTGAGCATTTAGTTAGGACTTCTTCAAAATGGGCTTTTGCACTAATCTGTGATTTTACGCTTAAGATCGTTAGACTCTTCTGCTTTTTCCCTCTTTTGGACATGATTACTGTTTTTAGGAGCTTATTTCTGTATTTTAGTATCTTCCCAGCAATTTAATCACACTACTGTGTTGTTTTTAAGTGCTTCTGATATCCTCTTAACTGAGGTTATTCAATGACTCCTGGCCTATACCGTGGTGTTACATAAAGTCTCCACCCCAAAGTAAACTTTTGTTATTCCAACTTTTCATTTTCTTTTCAAAATGTGAATGTTGCCATTAAAGAAGTCTAACATCCTTTTGTCTGTACCTTTACCATCATACGCTGGGCCATTCATACTTGCTTTGTGATTGCTGGGAACCGTAATCTCACTGTAGCAAGCAATTGAAGTCTCTCATAATAATTTTTTGCCTCACTAATGTTTTTAGACTTTTGTGGTAACTGTCAACACTCTGGAAATCTGATGGACTGTAGCTTTAATATCATACATCTCCTGTTTATAATATAGTTCACAGAGATTTGTGTATACATTAGCACTGATAGCATCTTCACCTTATTACCCTTTACTATAAATGCATGCTTTCTACCCACACAGTATCTATTCTTAGCGGAGCAGTATTTCTCATTGTCAAACTAACAATGTCCTATTTTTGTAGACTATTCTTCCAATTCACCAAACTCATTTAAAACTCTCATTTTGTCCCTCTCTGTTCTTGTAGATCCTTCAGCACGAAATCTTTGACAAATTTAACAAATACACCAAGTTATGAGTTAAAATATTTAATGGCATTGGACCAGGATAGAATCTTAAAATAGTTCTCTACTTTGACAGTAAATCATTGATATATTTCTTTTCCAGTCAATGTAGTTTGCATATAAATGAGCGTACCACATACGAAAACATGAAAACCCTTCCTGAAATCCTGTTAGATTCCACTTCTCATTTTCTCAAGTCCTATTAATCATTAAGAAGGAAATTAGATAACTTGTCACAATTCGTACTTGGCAGGTACATGTTGTCTTTCACATATTCCTCCTGTCTTCTAAATGCTTAATAATACTGTGTTCCATTATTTGCTTCAGTATCTGGGGTAACTGAGGGTAAACACAGGTTTTTTAAATCCTGAGCTTCTCTTTTTCCTTCTTTAAATACAAATACTGTGTTTACTTTATTCCAATATTTGTGTCTTATATACAGGATGAGTTAACATCAGTGTTAAATGAATGGAATCTAACTACTCTTGCTGTGTAATGGCCCAGAGCTACTACAATCCTCTATGGGCTGTTGCTTGTTCCTTTGTACATAGCTAACTGAAAACACTACCTGCCTGGGACCTTGTCTATTTATTCTTTACCATAAAAATGAGGAGCTGCAACACATTTACTTATCTAGTGGTAAGATTGAATGCATTCAATTTGCGGAACTATTCTTCAGTATCTACATTGCTTAATTCAGTATGATATATTAATCATGCAATGAATTCAAGAAGATGTATTAAAAGTGAAGCTAATGATAGAGTTAATTTACCTGGGAGGCAGCTGGTATGCTGGCGGACAATATATTTTGAGTGGCCAATTAAACATCACATCCTAATTTGTTTGTGAGTAAGTATTAGGAAAGTGTTCTGAGCTGATGCATGAATAAAATACAAAACCTTGTCTTTAATGCATTAAAAAAAAAATGGGAAAAGCTGTGGGATAAGAAGAGTTTGAGCAACTGTCATTATGTCCTCCTTCCCAGTCAAAATATCCTCTGTTAAAATGTCCTTTGCCAAAATATCCTGCATCAGTCTCACTTCAGTTAAATTTCATTAGCCTGGAAGCCACACAGATACTGACAAAAAGTTAGAGAGAGACACAGTATGTTGGCATCAGAGCAGGTGAGCCCTGCTCATTATAAGGATTCACTTCGTGTTTGAGGTTTTATTCCTTGAGACTATTTGTCATTGCTGTCTGTTTCCAACCTGAGAGGAGACTGCTGAAATTATGTTTCTTGACGTAACTGCCTGCTTCTCTTATTGCTGAATAACACTTCTGTCATCACTTCTATATCTTCCGCTGCCTGATTTTTAGTGTATATCTTCCTTATACGTTAATGGATTTTGAACACTGAAATAGAAACAGCCTTGTGACAATCCTTTCTGTCACACTTGTTTCACAATCTCTTTTGTCCAGGTTTGTGTTTTGCTTTGTACCTCCCAATTTGTACCTTTTGTTCATTTTCATTGACTTTATTTTAACAGAAGTGTCCTTTATTTTGGCCTTCTAGTCCAAATTAGACATGCCATGTACTACTATCCGAGAAGCCAATTTAAATTGCTGTCCAAATGCAAACTGTGTTTAGCTTTAATGTAGTGGCAGTCAACTGTCTACTTGAATTAATTTCATCTCTTTTTGCTTTTTTATAGTTCTAGCCTCACTTCTTCAGGAAGCAAGATTTACTCAGTTGTACTTTCTGTCATTCTGAGCCTTGCAATTTCGTTGGAACCTTCTTGAAAATTTCAGCCAATTCTGAAAGTGCTCAAGGTCTCGGTGTTACAACAAGTGAATGGAGCCAAGAAGTCTCCCACTGAGGGCAGAGATGCAGTTCAGCTCATTTATTTGGACATGTACTGTATACATAAAGGATACTGCTTAACTTGCATCCAAAGGAGAAGATTCCATTAGCACTTATTCTCTCTTAGACACACATAGACTGGCTTATCAGCTACCTGTTACTGGTATTAGGCAATGCACTCTTTGATTTTTCTTTCATCACGTAGTTTATCATTTGTAGTCCTTCTTTATATGAAATAGCATTTTTATGCTGGCTGGGATAATTGTATTTAGTTTATAAGTTTATATATTGGATTTCTACGAATTCTTGTCCTTAGGATTTTTGATAGCATTGTTTCTGAAATTCAGCTTTTTTGTTTGTTTTCATGGCTTTTCCTCCGGCATCTTGAAGTACTCATATTTGTTACTTGATGTTGAATAATATCTTGCAAATTTGCTAATGAAATCAGAATTTCCCTAACAGAATTTAGAAGTTTGCCATTATCCTCCAATATACAACTTGGTATACTTAAGGATGCATATACTTTATGAATAAGCTCATGAAAATTGTATTTTCCTTTTTAGTAGAAATAATCTTATTATTTATGGATTTGCTCTAATTAGACCTAGGGCCTGTACGTTTATGTTTATACTACGTTTCCTTTTACTGCAAATCCTGAGAAAATAATAAGCACATAAGATAGTCTATTCCAAGTCATGAAACCGCAGGAAACTTGGCTTCATATGTTCTACTGCTTGTTCACTGTTCCTTGACTTCCTACCTCTTCCAAACTTTTTTCAGTTATGCTTCTTCTGTCTGTCTTTTTTGCATTAATTTTAAGCTACTGCGCCCAAATATCTCTTTTCAAAATTCTTTCTCCGCTCTTCTCATAAATCTCTCTCATTTACATTTCCTTCTTCGAAATACCTCCCAAACACATCTCTCTTACTTTCCTATTTCTCCAAGCTACCTCGCCTGCTTCCCAAATCTTCCCACACTATATCTGATCTAGAGGGATCTGTATACCTGATCGCAGTATCCCTGCCTATAGCAAGGGGGTTGGAACTAGATGATCTTAAAGGTCCCTTCAAACCCAAACCATTCTGTGATTCTATATGCATAGGACTGGATGTGTATGTATACACACTTATTATTTAAGCACACAAAGAAAAACAATTTTTTTTTCCATGTCTGATTTTCTCTCATATCTTTCTCTTATGATCCTGTTTAGGGATAAGTTTAGGGATATTTATTTTTTCCATTGAAACAATTCAGAATTCCAATTTTTCCTCTCCTCTCTCTTCTGCCTTCTCTTATCTGTATCTTTTGCTATCAGCCACAGAAGAAAGAGACAGCTGTTTATGCTTTATACTGATTGCAAACCTCACTATATTCATGGGTATGAGTTTTTATATACACTACATGGTACAAGACATAATCACTTTGTGGCTCAGCATAGTGGACCAGGTGTACATTCTGCTCCATATTACTTATCCAGATGTATTTTCCTCCATTTCTTAGTCTAAGCCATAAATCACAGAATCATAGAATGGCTTGGGTTGGAAGGGACCTCAAGGATCATCAGGTTTCAACCTCCCTGCCTCAGGCAGTGTTGCCAGCCACTAGATCAAGTACTAGATCAGGTTGCCCAGGGGCCCATCCAACCTGGCCTCAAACACATCGAGGGAGGCATCCAAAGCCTCAAACATCTGGGCAACCTGTTCCAGCACCTCACCATCCTCTCAGTGAAAAAAATCCCTCTGGTGTCTAATCTAAATCTTCCCTCCTGTAGTTTAAAATAATTCCCCTTTGTTCTATCACTATCTACCAGTGTAAGAAGTTGATTTCCCTCCTGTTTATAATCTCCATTTAAATACTGGAAGGCCACAATGAGGTCTCCCTGCAGCCTTCTCTTCTTCAGACTGAACAAGTCCAGATCCTTCAGCCAGCCTTCATAGGAGAGGTGCTCCAGCCCTCTGAGCATCTTCATGACCCTCCTCTGGACCCTCTTAACTCCTAAAATATATATCTCAAGTAAATTATTTATGGAAGTATGCATCTCACTGTGTTGTGTATATGTATTTTCTATTAATCAGGTTAATAAAGGACAAAAACATGAATTAAATTAACTTTATTTTCCTTCTATAGGAAGACTGTGCAAGGAAAAAATCACTGGACTGAAAACTGAATGTGGTAAGAAGATGCAAATTCAGTTTATAATAGTGTAAGCAAATCTTTCATGCTTTCTAATGTATTTGATAATGTTAATTTTTTTTTAATGTTGTTTGGTAAGTACTGTGAGAGGAATGCTTTTTTTTTTTTTTTTTTCCCCAAGCTAGATAGGTAGCAGTAAATTAAAAGGGAACAAAAAGTAAAAAGGGAAGACTATTTATACGGAATGATGTCTTTTATAAAGAAACCTATGTAAAACAGATCATTTTAAAGTTGAAAATCATGCTGTACTTGCTAGAAATCCATAAGGAGGAAATAAAAATAATGGAAGTTCTTGGGCAATGGAGGTAGGTTCCCAGTAGGACACGTGCCCAAGTCCCACTCGTAAACTATCTAAGCTATGTCTTCAATGCAGTTACGCTTCTTTTGCCTTATTTCTTGTGTAAAAGAGGATTATTGACCACACTGATCCGGTGATTCAGAATGTCTTTAGTGTCTGCTTCTTGTCCCCTGCAGTATACTGAAGTTTTCTCTTTCTGAAATGGGAGACCTGGATTCCAATCTTCATGCATTCCTGCTTGAACCTGAACCACCTGTGCATGCTTTCCAGGAATACACTGTAATCACAAGCTAAATAATTCTATGGTAGAATTCTTTCATGCCTCCATGTGAAGTTGGATCACTGTGCAATCAGGAATCTAAGCTGAAAGGTACAAAGGAAAAAATAAAACAGGTTGAATCTGTGATCAGATGATGACACGGGTCTCCTAGGGGAGAGATGCATTGCAAATTGTTCCGTTTGCTGAACTTTATACCAGTGTGCCAGAAAGAACAGAAGGAAATTAGACCCCATGAGAGGTCTAGTTAATTATGAGTTTCACTAACTCTGTAAATAAATGAATTATGGGTAAGATAATACACATAGCAGTTTATTTTTATCCCCAAAGGGTAATGAAGCTTTGTGTTAATTGGGGAACAGAGCATGCAGCTGCTTGTTAGACTGGAGTACTTATTGATTAAGATTCAGAAGGTCTAGAATATCTAGAATATATCTAGAATGTCTGTAAGATTCTGCCAGGGCTAAGATACAAGGGTAGTGTAAACTTTGCAATCATGAAAATGTAGAATAGATGAAAATATAAATGAATTTAATTTTGGGATCTCATCAGAAGCATATATATGCAAATATATGCAGTTGAAAACTGGGAATACTGTAAGCAAGTTGTATCTGAGCTATGTTATGGGGATAACTAGTTCACTCATAGCGCATGAAAACTCTTAATGTACTTTTTCATAGTGACTGATCCAAGACAAAGAGTTGTCTCAATGATCCCACCTTTATCTGAAAGTCAACATGTCTGTGCTCTAAAGACTTGTTTATGCATTTCCCATTTAAGCATCAGTGGATATAAATAAACAAACAGCACTGGGAGTTGCAAGCAGATCTCAGTATTGTTTTCCCCTTCTCCAAGTTAATCGCATTCTCAATAGAATCAGCCTGTCTTTGTTAGTCTCTTTTTAGCCCCCTAACTCCTGCATTCCTGATTGAACTGTGCCTTGTGCTTAACAAAAGGGGTCTCTAACTTGTAGTTTAGGATTTAGAAATCAAGGTCTTCTTCTTCCTTGGTGAATGTTCCACCCATCTGGCCATCATGGATGCAGAGACACTAACAAAGGAGCCTTAATGTGCCTGAAACAGTCTGAATTGCTCTCAGACTTCCATGTCTAAAATTTGTTTAATCTGGAGTTTATAAACGGTTCATCAAAGGATGCCATCGGTAAGAACAGCACATGAAGCCACACCAAATCAGTAATACAAATGAAGAGCAATGTATTAAGGAATGCTAGAATATCTGTATATGCAGTAAAACATTTTATGACTGGGATCCATGATACTGTTTGACTAGTGTACATTTTGTGGGAGATCCTTCAGAATTTATGAACTCTACCTTCATCTCTGCAAAGCTGAACTCAGCTTAGTGTAGTTCATTCCAACTTAGCTTAGAATTACTTCCGTGTAGGGAAAGCTATTGTGAAGTTAGGTGCTTCATCCAGAATACACCCAAATACAGAAAAAAATGGTGTCATAGGATATGATCAAAAGTTTTACTAATCCAATTTTAGGGCTCTTGGATGTGTAAACAGATGGCAAGACATCTCAGCAGGTGTTGCTACCAGCCCTTTGGCAGAACAAAAGCTCTCAGTGGACACTAAACCTACTTAAAAAACTATTTGAAATAATGCTTCAACATCCTCTACTAAAAAATACCTCCCTTGCTAGAATAGCTCATTATACATCTTGGAAATGCAATCCAGTAACTAAGAGAAATTGCTCTGAATTTTGGATTTCTCAAAGTCATTAACCATAAGAGAAACAATTTTAAAAGAATTTGATCATCAAGTTGTAACAGAACTCTCAGATATAAACATGTCCCCAGTTCCATATCATGTAAAAGGCAATGAATAAACAGAGAGGCTGTTCAAAAGCCTACTGGTTATGCTGAGAACATTGCTCCAAGGAAAAAAGCTCCTAGTAACTTATTTTATGTCTAGAATTTACATTAAATGAATCAAGAGGATTTTCATCCTTCTCTTTGTTATATGGAAGAACTTCCTGTGCTTTTTAACAATATGAGTGGTTTAGCTGAGAAATACGAATGTTCTTTGGATACCATACATATTTTTAAAGATTCCCCCTTACAAATGATACCACAGAACTACCAAAACCATGGAGAATGGCAGTCAGGACAGCTTCAGTGCACAGGAAGGTTAATTAAACCAGAACTCCCAGTCTGCATAACCAGCAACTTAGCTGGGATAGAATAAAATCTTAGGTGCTATGGAGGGCTGCTGAATATGTTGTTAAGTAGAATATCTGTGGTTTCCTTTTTCTACTGATTCTTGCAAGAATATTTCATTAATAATTTCTGCAGGAACTCCTACAGGAAATAGTAGGCAATCAATTTATCAGGAAGCATATTTGACACATAAGGAAATCCACAAGTACTTAATTTTGCAGAAGTCATTGCCATAGGTTGCTTTGGATGCTAAAAGTGTATCGGTTCTCTCAGGAATAAATAGGAAAAATCATGAATGACAGGTGCTTTATTTGAGACTACAGTAGTCCAAATAAAAGTGCTGGTTTGCTCGCAAACAGCAAACAAGTGCAGAATAATTCAAGAATATCTGTTGTGAATTTTCAGGACTTATGAACAGCACCTGACAGGTCAGAAAAGTGACCTGAATGTCATATTTTGTTAGGTGAAGTATTAAGAGGGGATGTGCAAGAGAAACTATAGCACTCAGAATCTAAAGTTTAGGTTGTCATTACCTGAGGCTCTGTCCCTTCAAGTTTAGAAAGCAAAAGTGGGCAAACCTGGATAGTGCAATATAACAGCAGCAACTTGGGTGCTGTGGAAGGGAACAGCAGTAACAAAGCTTACACTATTCTTTCTTTTGGTATGCTTGGCTATATAAGTTTGTCATAAGAAAGTCAGAGAAAAAAAGCATAAGAGACTTAGCAGCCTGGACTGCCCCTTGGCTTAGCTGCCTAGGCATACAGTGCCTGGGATGTGCCCACAGATCTACCAAAACCTACACTGCTGCTATATCATGGGCATCCATCTCTTAGCAGCATCTATGAAAACATTAAAAGGAAGTAAGTCAAACCCCAGCTCCAGCTGTAGTGGATTCTTAGCCTAGATATAGGCATTAATTAATTAGTAGCAACTGTCCTAAGTTAATTAGTTAGCAATTAGCACAATCTTTATGTTCAGTGTCATAAATGGTGAAACTCTTAAATCTCTGAGGTTTATTTGGCTGCAGGGGGATTAGTTTCAAATTTTAAAAGGAAAGAGTTCACAATGTATCTGTTCTGAAATATTCTTCAGCTGGACGAATCTTTTTATTGATTTAATGTTAAACCTGCTCTGTGCTGGGAAATTATCTGTAACAGACATTTCACACAGGACTGGCTACTGATCAAAGCTTGGGTGCATTTGCTTGACTTCAAATTTAATGGAGGGATGCTGAATGTTTCAAAGTTAGGAGACATCATCAGCTTATTCATTTAAACAAACTCGAATGTGAGTTTCCATTTACTCTGTTGCATTGACAGCTGCAGCAGTGCGTTGTTAATCTGTAACAGTCATTTCGCACAGGACTGGCTATCTGACTGATCAAAGCTTGGGTGTATTTGCTTGACCATTCTAATTGGTTATTTTATGAACTGTATAATAAGTTAAATGTAACAATGTACAAATGAGCACCTTCCAGCTAGAAACAAATTGTAAGTATGACAGCTTAGATACAGATTCATACAAGCATGCAACACGTCCATTTTTTTCTGATGTTAAGATTGGGATACAAAGTTATGAATCTGCATTTAGGACAAAATGTTTCGACACTTGTATCCAGTGGCACTGCAAGAATAGAAGGTGATCTTATTTTCAACCAGACATTGACCTCTCCTAGGAGGTGGAGGATCTCTAAGTTTGCTACTTCTTGGGCAAGTGCTGCTGTCAGTGGGCAGTTGCGCAGAAAGGAGTTGAGGGCTGTGTTCTTGGCACTTTGTTACCCATGAGCAGTACAGTTTTACCCAAGTGTGCTGTGTGTGGGCTGAACGCCGTGACGCGGTTGGGTGGAGTTCAACCTTTTTCCTGTCTGTGTGAAAATGCAGCAGAGCTCAGGATGTAGCTAAGCTCATCAAGATAAGAGCACTTCTGGATATACACCAAGACCCATCTTTGAATGAGTAGCGTGAAGGTTTCAGCTGATGTCTGCTGGGATGCTTCTGACACAAGGCTGCTCAAACTGTTCTCCAAGACGTAGGGTGCCTCAAGTTCATTAATCAAAACCCAAATGGACTTTGCAGGGTTTGAATTTTGCCTCCTGGTGCTTCAGAAAGAGATGAGTTACTGGTGAAACAGATACCCGCATTTAATAAAAAGACTGCACTGCTTACACATGGTAGCTGAAGATGGCAAAATCTCCCAAAGGCTGATGTGAAGAACAGCGTGAACGAGGCATGGCATGGACAGCAAGTTCGACTTTGAACTCTGTCTGAAGCCGTGAATCCTGCCTCCACTGCGCAGCAGTCCCACCACAAGCCGAAGCCTGACCCATCATTTCCACGGCGGTACCATCCCTCAGCGATGTCCCTGTAACGATGCATTTACTTCTTGCATTTCCTAGCAAATGATTTTTCGTATGTAAAGGAAGGTTTTCATGACGAGGAAGAGGACTCACTCGTTTGACAAACTTTTTCCTTTGGCAAAAATCGATTACCGCCATTCCAATCTCCTCTTGCCGCAGTTTGGATTGCATATCGCGGAAACCTCTCAGCGAATTACTCCGTCCTCCAGGCGTGGAAAACATCGATTCATGCTTCTTCGTGGCAACTCTACCACAACAACAGCTTTTTCAAACGACGCGGGCCAGCCTGCGACAGGGCAGCGACACCACCGCGGGTGACGGCGGCTGCTCCCGCCGCTGTCCGAACGGCGGCACGCCACGGCACCGCTGCGCACCCCCGGCGGGCACGCGGCGGCGAGCACGGCGCCAGGCTCCCTCGGCCGCCGAGCCGCTCG
>JACDJE010000434.1:592819-618492 GCA_016647715.1 Pavo muticus
CGGGCGCGGGGCTGGAGCGGGCCGGGCCGCGCGGGAGCGGCGGGGCCGTGCGCTCCGGGAGAGCCACTGCGAACAATGGAAGGGCCGAGCGCCGGGGGCCGCCGCGGAGCTGGGTGCGCGGCGTTCGCGCTTTCGCAGCGCTCCGCTCCGCGGAGCTGACGGCTGTCTGCTCGTTTCGGCAGGAGCGAGCCGCTGCATGTAGAAGGACCGCAGGTCGTGCGCACGGAAAATGCCTCTGCGGGACAAGTGCTGTCAGACGGAGCACCACCATCACGGCTGCTGCGAGCCAGGTACGGCGCGGGGGCGGCCGTGCGGAGCTGTGGGAGCCCGGGGGTGACAGCTGTGCGTCGTCGGGGGGCGTCCGGGGTGTGTAGCGTTTCTGGATTCTGCTGGAGCTGTCCTTAAGTACCCCCGAGCTGTCCCGTTAAACCAGTTCAGTGGGATACCTCCTCGGATCCTGTGGGGTGCCTCGTCGTAACCCATGGCTCCAGGTGGGCGCTGTGTGCGGCGGTCAGAGGCAGGTGAAAAAACATGTAAAACCTCCAAGTGTTCTTGTTCCTGAGAAGTGGAATATCTTGGTCTGTCTTCAATTTCTATTCTTGTTAAGTGACGTTTCTGGCAATCGCTTGCATTCTTTGAGTATCCCTTTATTTTGTCCCTCCTCTGGTGAGCTCTGATGAGCACAAGGATCTTCTTGACAAGTGGGGGAAAAAACCCTGAAAGTCCTAAACCTCCTGTCTGCATCCCACTGCTGTGTGATGTGGGAGATGCTGCCAGTAGAAAGTGCTTGAAAGTTTCAGCCAGCTCACTTAGTTTTCTGTAATTGCTATACCCGCTGTTACAATTGGTAGCCTAAAAGGAACCTTGGTTCCTTTCTTCTTGCCCTACTGTAGAATTTGTTATTTGGATGCTTCCACTTGCATTTGGAAAAGAAAGGCATCTGTTTTTGGAATTACTACTTGAAAGTCTGCATGTGGCAGCTTGATAATACTCCTTTAATTAAATGTAATTTGAGAGAAGGTACTGTTCAGCTAGGAGAAACGGTTTTGTGTTTAAGATGAAATGGCTTTGAGTTGTTCTCTTGTTTTATAAAGGCTAAAATACTTTTCTTGCCCTACGAATAACAGTGATGTGTGATGCCTGCTTCGTGTATGTCACTCCTTGAGGTCAGCGGCTGTTGCATATGCATGTTAGGGGCGGTACGCAACCCAAAGTACACTATTTTGAAGAGGATGGAATGGGCTAGTAGGATACAATATGTCATTGTGTTAGAAATCCCTAAACGATTAGCTGATTTGTAATGGTTGTTATGTGTTCATATATAATAGTATATTATGGGGCCAGCGCAGTTGCGCGGTGTGTTCATTTTATCATTCCTTTCTTAGACTGCTTTTTCTTTCTGATGTTCTTTTCAGCTTGGATTTAGTTATAACCTTACATCCTGCTTTTAGTCTATTTGCAGTTAGTAACCTAAATAGTTTTACACAATGCTGTTAGTGCTCTTTACTAAAAAATACATTTCTTAGAGATGCTTTGTGCTGCCATTAGAAATGGAGACCTGAAAATGGGCTGATTGCCTCATAGAAAAGGCAACGGAAGAGCTACAAGTTTAGTTTTGTTCATAACAAACATGACTAATCAAGTGATTTTTGCAAACTTGTGCTTGAGTAACTGCTGGTATTCGTGTAAATTTGGTATTCCATCTGAGCAAAGCTTGGTTGGTTTTTGAATATACAGCAATAGAATGCTGTTAATTCTGTGTGCATGGGCGTGGTGTATCAGAATAAGTGATAATCTTTCTGCTGGGTAAATCTTTTAATAGCTTTTATGAAGATTCCAATGTAGCATGAGATTTCAAATTGTTACTTTTGTACTTTGCTTGAACCAGAAGCATTTTTTGAATGTAGTTTTATTGGGGAAAACTATTATGGCACCTGTCTTTGGACCGTTAGATATGCTTGTGCTTTATTTTGATCGTGGTGGAATGGATGTGAATTCAGGATGTAGTGACAGCACTGAACGGAGTACGTTCAGAAGAGATGTGATGTTTGGTAATTTTTTGTACCTCTGTTTTGTTGTTTTGGTTTGAATGATGGGAGTCAGGTAGGCTGTTTTGGGGAACTGCCTTAATTGATGGAAACTTCTGATGAGTCAGCATGGTTTTGTATATTTCTGTTTGATAGGCATAGCTTTGAATACATTCTTGATTTGACTAATCAAAATGACAGCATACTCTCAGAAGGTACCATGTGTGGAAGAGTCAATATCTGATTTTTTTTTTTTTTTTGATTCACTGTTGGATGAATTCATAGGTTGGATGTCAGGGGGAAGTTCTTTACTACGGGAGTGGTGAGGTGCTGGAACAGGCTGCCCAGAGAGGTTGTGGATGCCCCGTCCTTGGAGGTGTTCAAGGTCAGGTTGGATGGGGCCCTGGGCCTCATGATCCTTGAGGTCCTTCCCAACCTGGGCCATTCTGTGATTCTATGATTGTTGATGAGAATTTTTACCTAAGACAACTTGTGCTGCAGTCTTGGCCTTTCTCTTTAGCTAGCTTACTGCATGCTTCGAAAATCCATAAGTTAATAACAATCATCTTTGTTTTCTCAAATGACTTATTATCTTTTATGTATTTCAGTGCATATATTGGAACCTGGTGATCCTCCATTATTACAGCAGCCTCTACAAACATCAAAATCTGGTATTCAACAAATCATCGAGTGTTTTCGATCAGGTATAAAGCCGTGACTTAACTCTTGGAAAAGTTTATTACCTTGTTATAACAGTTATTTATTTAGGGTATATTTAGTGCATATATAAACAAAACAAAAAATCAACGCCTAACTTTCTACATATTTGCAAAATATTTGTGGGTTTTTGGTATTAAGTGATATTTCTTTTTGTCTGGATTTTCATGTACACTGGGCAAGTTACAGCTCCTGCTGTGTAATCATCTTTCAAAACCATTTTTTTAAGAGAAATAGCTTGTCATTCTGTTTTATGTCATCCCTCCAGCTGTTGTTAATGAATTCATTCTAAAACTCTTGAGAGGCAGAGAAAATTCAGTATTCGCCTTGAACTTTTTAGTATTGCTGTATCGTATTACTTTTATGGTGTTCCTTGACTTTTTTGGAGTTGCAATTCACAGCAGTGAACCTAAGAATAACAGCTGAGTGTTTGGATGAGCGTCCCAAGGATGATTGAAACCCCTAATGCTTTCAAGCTGGTTCTACACTTGTGGCAAAGCAGACTTAGTGCAAGAACACTGAGTTTGTCCTTTTTAAGCAGTTATGTAA
The DNA here is from genome assembly GCA_016647715.1 of Pavo muticus. NCBI lineage: Eukaryota > Metazoa > Chordata > Aves > Galliformes > Phasianidae > Pavo > Pavo muticus. The sequence goes on from JACDJE010000434.1 coordinate 596,113, forward strand.
AAAGATATTATATAAAGCAACAGAGCATTATGTATATGAAATAGGTGTTTCACATATAAGTCATTGTTGGTATGCAGTGGGGTGCATGTCTGGGCTGAGTCTTGTAGAATGACACAGTATTGTGTATGTTCTCCACCTGCATTGAAAAACTTCATACAAAAAAGAAAACTGGATATGAGAGTCATCATTAGCAACCTTATAAGTGTGAGTGTTTGAATGAAATGGGCATAAAGCCTCAAGTATGTGTGGCAGGCCTCTTTGACTTGAGGCAGGTTAATGGAATCTCTGCTGGCACTAACACAAACTAACTGCAAGTAGTCTGTCTCAAGGCAGCTTCCAGATTGTCCTTTCTGGCATTTGTTAAATTGAAAGCTTACCTTGTTGTCTTCAGGGCAGCTGGGCAGAAGGCAAAACGACTTGGACCAAGATTTTACAAGTTAGTTTTGAACACACAACTTTTCATTTTGCTAAGGAGCTCTTTTGATTCTTATGGTAACCTTAAAGAAACAGAGCTTAAAGCCACAACTTTGAAAGCAGTTTTATCAGAAGGCTTCTCTAGTCGTACCGAGCATTAAGGGTAACAAATCAATTAGTAACTCCATTCTAATTGTGTTAGATTCAAATACCATGAAATATAATCGTAATATAGTAAACAACATTTTCATATGGAGTTCTGTAACTCTGTTATAGAATAGAATGTTCTCCTTTGAGAAAGTGAACTGCTGAGATCCTTCTGAAAAGTGCAATTGCTTGCTGAAGGCCTAACCTTGGCTGTTTCTGCCAGAGAATTGTTTGCAGTGACTGATACTCTGTAGCAGTTTCTTTTGACAGTGATGCTGTTCTGTCACCTACAGCTATTAACATGATTCAGTGAAGTATTGCTTGCCCCAATGAAATGCAACTACGAAATAAAGCTATGGTAAGCTGGAGGAAGCATATGCTGGCAGAAAACTGACTGCTTCTTGCCACAGTCGGAGTTGGTAAAGAATGTGCAGATGCTTGCTCTTTCTCTGTCTGATGAGTCAACAAAACCAGTGGATGTTTTAACTGATTTTCTGTTTCCAGGAGTTTGGGAAGGTCTATTGTATAATTCACAAGGACCCATTGATAATAATAATAAGTAATTAACTTTTATGAAAAGCTTCACGGTCGCTTAAAAAAGATTTGAAGCCAGAGGAACCACTGCATCGTCCAGTCTGACCTCTAGTATAAGTCCTTAAAATTCTTAAGACTGATAGAATGATAGAATTAGAAAGCACTTCAGTACTGAGTGGAAGAGAATGAACTTTCATTATTACATGAGAGAGAGGTGGGAGAGAGGGATTGAGGAATGTGTCTCCTTGATTAGGAAGGAGAGGTAAATTAGATGATTTTTTTCATTTGAGGGGGATATTTGTGGCTAGGACATGCACTGTGACAGCACAAGTCAGATTTTATTTCATGGTGTGCTGTCACCAAGCTTGAGGCCTTTTATTTGGATTACAGGTAGTGACTTACTGGAATTCCGTCTACATGGAGCACCTTCAGTTCTGTTCAGCTGGGTTTTCATCAGTTATTTTCTTTAGATGAAGGAATTAAAGTATTTGTGGGTGAGATTTCAGTAAATAATGTGTCCTTAGGGGAACTCCATGCAGTTCTCAAATTTGGGATTTTTCAATAAATGCAAGTGTTTTTCCAGTGGTCTGTTGTCTGGAGAAATGCAGGTCGGATGAAGATAAGGTTGGTAACGCTTGAAGGAAAGAGCAGTGAGAGGAAAAGACAAGAATCTGGGGCAGTGGCCCAGGAAAGGCATAGGCAGAGAAAAAAAATTGGATGGTAGCATCAGATAGTCAAGTTTGGGTCCTGGTTTTAAGCAACTGAAGAAGGCATTGTGCTTTACTGAAGTGCAGTTATAAAAAGATTTGTAGCACTATTATTAGGCCAAGAAATAGAAAGCTAACTTGATAAGGTCTATTCACATTGAAAAACAATTATGGAATTATTTATATTTAAACAAGTTTTTCATTTAGAACATAATTCTGCAGTGTGACTGTTTGATCTTTCAATGAAATCCTTAATTGTCCACATTGACCAAAACCTTGAGCTTCTGCTTCAGCTGGAAGAATGTCTCTTGATGCCGTTTTTGCTGTTTCATAGTTGTCTGTTACATAGTTTGTACTTTGCCAACTTTCATTATAGTTTTGCTGTTTTGACTAATTTAGATTAATTTTGTTTTGCTCCTTTATTAAGAATAAAATCAAGTTAGAGCAATTAGCTGAATTTGTTTAGCCAGCGTTTCCTTCTGGTTTGGCATGGTAAGTATTCATCATTCAGTAATTCATTGCTAATTGTGGACACTACGTTCATAGATTTAGCAAGATGTGAAATGAAGGAATGGATTTGAAGTGTAACGTAAACAATTACAAGATTCACAGTTTAAGCAAGGCAGGAGCTGGAAAACACCTACAGTGCTGGATCAAACTTTTTATCCTTGTGGGTTTGGATTTTTTATTTCTGAATATACAATGTTTCTGTCTACAGTAGTCTGGGAAACCTGCACGTTCTGTTGAGCAGTGTGTGTTTTAACAGAAATTTTTCTGAGTTATTTTGTTCCTTTTGTAGGCTGAAAATATGTCTCCAGTTCTATTTTCTTCCATTAGCACGATCACCTTCATCTTGTATCACATGCCTAGATGTAGTAACACTGATGTTAGCTCTTTGTGTTTCACACTATGCTCCATAGGTTTTTTTCCTTACCTGGTAATTTATTATGTGAAATAGCTGTATATTTATTGCTTTCTTAACATGATGAGCTTTTTTAAATGCTGCAGGTGCTTATTCTCTCCTCTTAGGAAATTGTATTACAGCAACCAGACGTTGTACCGTGGAATCCCTGTTAACGTTAGCTGTTGGTTTTGGTCTAAGTCAGTGTTCTGTTCGTTCACTGTAAACTGTAATATGTGTAAACCTTAATTTTTATGTATTTATTTCAAACTAGGCTTATTTTCACAATGGAAGTTGGAGCACATATCATAAACTGTGCAGTGAAATAGCATTAATGCAAGGTGAAATGCTGATACGATTGTTGTGTTTTAAAAAGCTTTTGTTTTCATGTGATGATGCAAGTTCAAAAATGAACAGAAAACCTTCCTTAAGTATAATGTTTCTTTTATTACAGGAACTAAACAACTTAAGCATATCTTGTTGAAAGATGTGGACACCATTTTTGAGTGTAAATTGTGCCGGAGTCTCTTCAGGGGATTACCAAATTTAATTACTCATAAAAAGTTTTATTGTCCTCCAAGTCTTCAGATGGATGATAGTAAGTTTTCCTAATTGTAGTATCTAATAAAGCCACCTGAAATTAAGAAACTTCCCTTTTTGTACCATTCGTACAACTTCACAAGAAACAAGATGCAAAAAGTGATGTGGAATTAAATTTAAATGGTAATGTATGTTGATAATCTTTATGGCAGAAAAGAAGCTACAGCACTGAATGAATGTGCATTAACGGCACAGACCCATATTCATGTCGCAGTTTGATGTTATTTTATAGGTCCAATGTTTTAATGGAAGGTGTCACTGTTAATGATTTTTAATTCTTCCCCTTTTTCTTCTTGGTTTTTCCTCTTTTTATTGTGAAAGATAATGAAAAGCTCACCACAGACTGGGAAACTGAATCTCATAGAGAAGTTTGGATCTAAGCAGGCATTTTGGTTTATATCAGTAGAGTTCAAAAAGAGTTTGGCTGGATCATGTAGAGTGACGTGGGTGTTGTGTGTCGTTTTTTTCCTGTACTTGGGAAGTATTCAGTAATCACGGATGCAATCCTTCATTGTTAGTCATGAAACACAGACTGAAAAATCACCCTTTTTGAAGACTTTTTCTTCAGTTATATTGTATTCCTTTCTCACAACTTCACCTCCGTCTTCCCTCTGGGAACAGCACAAAGCTACACCATGTCTGGTCTGAACCTTCCCTGAGGGAAAATCTCTTTACTGTGAGGGTGGTCAAACACGTCTCATCCTTGGTAGACAAGTAATTGATGTCCCCAAGCCTGTCAGCATTCAGGAGGTGTTTGGACAATTCCCCTTAATGATATGCTTTAACTTTTGGTTAGCCCTGAAGTGCTCAGACAGTTGGACTTGATGATCTTTGAAGGTCCCTTCTAGCTGAATTATTCTATATTCTTGGGGCATTTCAGTGATCATGTTTAGCCCACTTTGTTTTTTGTAGACAGTAAACTTTATTCTTAAAAGTAATTAAAAGGAAAAAAAATGAATGTATTTGCATTAAAAAGGTATTAAAGATTCATTTCAAGTGATAAGGATTTGTTGATCTCAGTAAAGCTGAATAACTGGGAAACGTGCCAGCATCCAAAATGTTTTGTAAAGCTTTTTTTGCTTTGTTGGCTTCACCAGCATTGGTGTGATGATTTTTCTTCCTTAGCTAGTGTCTTTGTACCTCAACATTTCAAAAAGTATGGAATTGTAAGTGCATGTGAATTAAATGCAGGAATGTCTAAGCAAAATAAGATTAACCTGAGTAAACTTCCAGTATAGCTGTTGACCAGCCTTCCTTTAATTGGCTGCTTGGCTGTTTGCTGTTCACTAGGAGGGTTACAAATGAAAACAACAATGCTATGTGCTCCAAATGAAGAGAATAATACTAGATGCTCTGAATTAAGTTGTTGCTGTGAAGGAGATCTACAAATCATTGTGGGGAATTTCAGATGGTATCAGCTCAGTGCCTCATGTGTTTACATTAGTGCGCTGGGGTTTTAGTTGTGCCAGTGCTGATGTTTAGCCTGCTATACTGGAATCTAAATCACTGAACTTGGCATTTAAAAACAGAATGTTTCTCAGGGCTGTGATATCATCAATAGCTTGTAAGCAAATGGGATTTTTTTTAAATCTTGTTTTTCATTTCATAATACAAAACCTGTAGGGTATCTGATAGGCAGTAAGATTATCGGTACTTTTGCTTTTAAAAAATACAATGCACATAACATCATTGCAGTAGCCAACAATGTAAATGGTTCAAAAAAAACCATTTGAATGAACTTTTTTGAGAGTAAGTATATTGAAACAGTACTTCAAGGGCAAACTTACACTTGCAAAGTTTCCTTTTTTGCTTATACCAGAACCCCTGTATCTTCTTTTCTTGCTGCTTTTTAGTCCATTTCAACTCATTGCCAGGGCAGACCACAATATGAACTTTTGGAGAAGCTCAGTGGAGTCATTTCTTGAAGTAAATTCTTTCACTGAATTGTTTTGAGAAATTAGTAAGAAAAAAAAGATGAAATTCCAAAATAATACAGAATTCCTCTGTCCTTACGTTTGTTACTAAGTCTCTCAAGTGTTTTGGCAGTCCTAACAGTTTGCACTGCCCCAGAAGTTAAGTTCTGTCTCATCTACGTCTGTCCTTAGGTTACGCGGGCGTTTCATTGGTTCTTAAGGACTGCTCAGAGTTCATGGCAAAGGGCTTGTTTCCAGAATTGGGTTCATTTATTGAGAATGCCTGTTTCCAGCAGTAGGAAAATTAGTTTTTAATTATACTTCAGACTTAGCTGCACACCGAAGGACAAGCACAGTCTTATGTCCTTAATTTTGCAATTGATACCAACTTCTAGAGAACAACTTAATTTGAGGCAAACTAGTTTTTAGCTTAGGTGGCTTCCACATTAGCGTACTGCAAGGATGTACTTCCGCAGTTGGCTTCTAATAAAAGTGGCACTTATACTGATTTAATAAAAAAAATGAGTACTCAAAGCCTTTATGTATGAAAGATCAGAAAAGTAGTAACAATTGTGCCCATTCGGTGTCTGAATTGACGTAGTGGTGGAAAGACACTTTGAATTTTGTGAGACTTAATTCAAAATTGCCAAATCGTTTAAGAATGTCTTTGCCTTTTTTTTTTTTTTTTTCTCAGACCTTCCAGATATAAATGATAAACAGAGTCAAGCCATAAGTGACCTCCTGGAAGCAATCTATCCAAGAGTAGATAAGCAAGAATATATAGTTAGATTAGAACCTATAGAAACGAATCAGAATGCTGTATTTCAGTATGTGTCAAGGACTGATAGCCCGGATGAGAACACAGAAAGTAGTAGTGCTCCTGATCAAGCTCCAGTACCAATACAGGAACCCAGCACTGAACCACCCAAAGCTGTTTCAGCTCCAGCTCCGGTTGGGGAGACTGTGGAATTACCTCCTGCTGATCCTGTTACGAACAAGGCGACCCCTACTCCTGAAGAACAGCCCCCAGCAGTAACACCTGAAGTGGACTCTTTGGATAATTCTGATTTTGGCCACCAGTTGATCTGTTGTCTTTGTAGAAAAGAATTTCATTCTAGACGCAGTGTACGCCGGCATATTAGAAAAGTACACAAAAAAAAGATGGAAGAGCTGAAGAAGTACATAGAAACAAAAAAGAAACCAAATCTGTGCTCCGCAAAAGGCCGAAATAAGAACGTTCTTGTAGCATTAGGTAGAAGTTGTCCTGTGTGTTATAAATCATTTGCCACAAAAGCCAACGTAAGAAGGCATTTTGATGAAGTCCACAGAGGATTAAGAAGGGATTCCATTACTCCTGATATAGCTACAAAGCCTGGGCAACCTTTGTTCTTGGATACAGTTTCTGCTAAAAAATCTTTTAAGACCCGAAAACAAAAGTCGTCTTCAAAGGCTGAATACAATTTAACTGCATGCAAATGCCTTCTGTGCAAGAGAAAATATAGTTCACAAATAATGCTGAAAAGGCACATGCAAATTGTTCACAAGATAACTCTTTCTGGAAAGAACTCTAAAAGAGAGAAAGGGCCCAACAATACTGCCAATGGAACAGAAATAAAACTAAAAGTTGAACCAGCAGATTCTGTAGAACCTTCACCCCCTTCCATCGCTCTTTCTCCACAGAATGAATTAAAGGGAACAAATCATTCAAATGAGAAAAAGAACACACCGTCTGCACAGAAAAATAAAGTTAAACAGGACTCTGAAAACCCTAAATCAACCTCTAAGTCAACCACTAAATCAACCTGTAAATCAACTACTAAATCAACTTCTAAGTCAACCAATGCATCTGCTGCAGGTGGCCAGCAAAAAACCAGGAAGCCAAAACTTTCAGCTGGCTTTGACTTCAAGCAGCTTTACTGTAAACTCTGTAAACGCCAATTTACTTCGAAACAGAACTTGACAAAACACATTGAATTACACACAGATGGAAATAACATTTATGTTAAATACTACAGGTGTCCTCTCTGCTCTTATGAAACACGTCGCAAACGTGATGTGATAAGGCATATAACCGTAGTTCATAAAAAGTCACCGCGCTACCTTGGGAAAATAACTGCAAGTTTAGAAATTAGAGCAATAAAAAAGCCAATTGATCTGGTTCTAAATAAGGTGACAAAAAGAGGCCCTCAGAGGGATGAAACGAAACAGATTGGTTCAAAACACGATGTCACCTCTAATTCGCCCAATAAAAAGTATGAAGGAGCTGACGTTGGCATTGAAGTAAAAGTAACAAAAAACTTTTCTCTTCACCGATGCAATAAGTGTGGGAAAGCATTTGCCAGGAAAGCTTTTCTAGAACATCATAAGAAAACCCACAAGGCGAATGTATCTCATTCACCTGAAGAAAACAAAACCAAAGGCAGAAGTACGAGATCTAAAGCTGTTGTCTGGTGAGGAAAATACAGTGTTTTGTCTTTTCTTTTTCCCCAAACAAAACAGAAGCATTGCCTTTTATGTTCTGCTGTTGATATATTGCCAAAAACATATTGTTCCATAGATTTTATGGTTTAGCAGCTTAAATACTGTGATATATGTCTGAATTGTTTCTTAATTTTTTTTTTTTTTTTTTTTTTTAGTCTTTAGGAAAAGAGTTAATTTCTAAATTTATCATGGTAGGAAACTGGAGTAGAATATAGATTAAGCTGTACCAAGTTGACTCTTTAAATTGCCTTAAGGCATCTACTGTAATCAAGCTAACGTTAGGACATTTCTTAAATAGCATGTTTTCAAATTATCAGTGCCTTTGGTTCATTTGAATAACTTAGCCTGTTAATGAACATCTCGGTAACCTTGCTGAAGAAGCACTAAAGGTACCATGGTGAAAGCTGTTGACAGAAAATTTCTTTATGGACATACTAGAATTGTCATTTTATAAATATACATATATATATAATGTGTATTGTCTGTGTTCTGTCCATAGAATCACATAGAACAGTTTCTTTGAGTGTAATTTGGATGCTTAATTTCTTTGGTTCAAAATGAGTTTGAGTTAGGTTCCTAAGGACGCTTCTAAAAACGGTCAGATTTAGGATTTGATCCTTTTAGTACTTATTTATATAAGCACAAGTTTGGAGACTTCTGGTGATTCATTTTTTTAAATGTTTGAACCTCATAATTTTTTTTGTTTGTTTTAGCCTAAATATTTATACAAGGCTGGCCAACACTGGGATTTTTTTACACTTGGGGGATTTGTATTTGTATTCTCTCAGTTTTCTGTTGCCTTCATATTAAGGATTGGAGATGGTCTGATTTTTAAGAGAACCTTTTAAAAAGGGAAATTATATACATAAGTGATAGTTTTGTATTACAGAATGACTGAGTGATGCCTGAAGGTGTGGGGATTGTACAAAAATGGAATGGAGAAACATTAGTGATACCTATAAGAGTTTTTAACGTCCTTATTCAGAAATGTCCTTATAGCATATTTGGTGAAAAGAAAACCAAGTTATACGTGCCTTATTCCATCTTTTTACTCTGAAATGCTGTATGCCAGAAGGTAATTTGATTTGAGTTTAGCTTTTGTAGTGAATTGCTACCTAGCTATGTTAAAACATAATGTGAAACACGCGTGACTTCCTAGCAAATCTGGGCTAAAGGGGATGGAACTTCAAAAACTGAGCTGAGCCGGACCTTCAATTATGGTGATTTTAAGAGGTCTTTTGTGTTTCGATGGTAAATTAAAAATCTGAGCTTATACATTATTTATGTTGTGTAATTTAAAACAGGATTATACCGGTAAATGCAAAGTATTAATTTATTCCCATTTCTTCTCAGATAGGTTCAAGTGATGTTCGGAAAATTTGGAGTTCATTTGCATGAAAAAGACTTTAATGTGGTGTTGGAACTGCTAATATCTTGATAATGGTACTGTAAGGAGGAAATATCTTCATAAGCTGTTGTTTTCTTACTAAATTACATCCATTCTGACTGCATGTTGCTAGACAGTGCCTCCTCCCAAAACTGCTGTAGTTGAAATGCACTTGTGCTTCTAAATTAGCAGTTAACTATGCTTATCTCTATGCAGTTGAAGTCTGACAAGAAGTTTCTGAACTTAAAAAACCAGTACAGAGGCAACTTGACAAACAACAGCTTTGGAAGAAGACTTTTGTTCCTCATTTAGGAAATCATCTTCAGAGAGCTCATCGTACTGTTCCTCCCTGATAGTGCTAATTGATGAACAGCTCTGACTTTTTTTGTGATATCCTACTTTGGCAATTGTTGTTATATACTGTTTTAAACTTATTACAAATGAATGTATAAGAGCAAACATGTAGTGTATATTGGCTGAATTGTACTAATTTTTAGTATTTGCCATAACATCAGTTTGTTCGTATAGACTAATTTCCCAGTTCTGGGACGTTCTGAATTTCACTGTCCTACAATCGCTTCAAAGATGTCCATATTTTTTCCACGTGTGGTTCGTTGGACAACTTGATAAACATCCAGGATGTTTGCAAGAATATCCACATTCCTCTATTCTTTATTTTTTTTTTTAAAAAATTATACAACAAGCACTTTAATGATAGCTGCAGTTTATTTTTTCAATTTATTTTTTGAAAGATCAACACACTAATGTTAATATGAAGGTAGTGACTATTCGTCCATGTGTTATAGACAGACAATCTGTGCACAACCACTTATAATGTTAGATTATTTCATTAAATATTAATAAAAAGGGAGGGTAGTACGAGAGAAACTCCAAGTAATTTTTCTCTCGATATGATAAATGACCACTATAGATAGCACTTGAATTTGTATAATTTGGAAATCTAGGTCCTTTTTATTTTAACCTTTTAACCAGGACTTTAGGAAACCTGTTGCATGCCTGCCATTATGGAATTCTTGGCAGGTTTCATGCAGCAGTGGTTTTGTTCTTTTTTTTTTTTCTTTTTACGTTTTAGGAAATATTTTGTTTAGTGATTTGTGTCAAATTGCTACCATTTGAAAGGTACTGTACATCAGAAGAATACCGTGTTTTTTATATAGGCTTACTCCCTTACTTAGGGAGGTGCCTTGTGTTCATATATACTTTTTGTATAAAATATATCTAAAATCGTTGATCACAAGATCAGGAGTAAAAATACTTTTATGGATAGAGAACTATTTGGCCCTGTTAGTGCATTGCACTACAAGTACTGTGAACGGGAACTGGACTGTAGCTGTTGCTCAAAATGTTCTATATTGAATGTACATGCTTTTGTTTGGATAAATGTACTCTATTTGGTTGAAAATAAAGCAGACTGGAAATCGCTTTTAAGTGTGCATAAACAGAAAGATGTCTTTGTAAACTGGAGTATCTGTCATTCCACAATCAGAAAGTACCAGTTTTGTAAAGTTTACCCTCTGATCATTGAAACTTGTTGTTTGTAATATTCTGTTGTAATAAATGGTTTTGTTTTGATATTAAAAGTTTGGCACTTGTGGAGTGAACGTTTCTCCACCTTATGGTTGACCCTTTGATGCTGACTTCTTGTCATTTGTAAAGGTATCTCCTCTTTAATTAAGCAACGTATGCTTTTATGATCCTTTTAAAACAAACTTGAATACGGATGTTGAAAGAGAGAGGCTATGCGTTTGCTTCTTACTGAGAGAATTGGGTTATCTAGTTTGCATTGTGAATTGTGTTGGTGGCCAGAGAATGTTAACTCTTCATGTGATTGGAATATAAGATCTGCCATAATTGTTGCTTATTCTTCTGGAGAGGAGGAACTTCTTCCTTCGTAAGTGCAGTTTAAGTCATGTTCCTGAATGCCTATGGGTTAAGATTAACAAGTTAAAATGATGGAATAGTGATAGAATAACAGCTCATTTCTCAGCTGATCTGTGTGGTTTCTGTGGTCTGTTCTGGATATGTGAGCAGTCTGCATCTTGAAATTCTAGAAGGTAAAGTTATAGCTGTTTCAAAGAAGCTTTCTGCAGAAGGATCTCCAGGTTTGCATCCGTGTAGAAAAATCGTTTTGTTCCACTTGAGATTGTGAGCAGTGTATTACCTTTTGAAGATGTAGCTTAATAATTAGCAATTGCCACACCATTTTTTTTAAAATTAAATCTTCCATTAAGTTAATTCTGCTGCAAAGCTCTTTTGATGCACAAGTCTCCTTTTTGTCTTGTGGATTAGGTTCGCTTTCTCTTTTTTCCTGTAAGGAAAATGAATGCAAATACGATAGACTTGCTCAAATCAGTGATTTTAAAAAAATCTTTTTATGCAGCTATCTTGAATGGGGGAGAAAGAAGGGGAGGTGGAAAGAATCACAGAATCACAGAATCGTAGGGGTTGGAAGGGGCCTCCAGAGATCATCGAGTCCAGCCCCCTTGCCAAAGCAGGTTCCCTACACCAGGTCGCACAGGTGGGCGTCCAGGCGGGTCTTGAATATCTCCAGAGAAGGAGACTCCACAACCTCCCTGGGCAGCCTGTTCCAGTGCTCCGTCACCCTCACCGTAAAGAAGTTCTTGCACACATTGGTGTGGAACTTCCTGTGCTCCAGTTTCTGGCCGTTTCCCCTTGTCCTGTCTCCACACACCGCTGAAAAGAGTCCGGCCTCACCACTTTGCTCCCCACACCTTAGATATTTATAGACCTGGATCAGGTCACCTCTCCGTCTTCTTTTCTCAAGGCTAAACAGACCCGGTTCACTTAGCCTTTCTTCATAGGGGAGATGCTCCAGGCCCTTCGTCATCTTTGTGGCCCTAAAGGATTGCTGAGTGCTCTTTTTTGACAAATCCTGAAAATTTGTGATAGTTTTGGATATAAACAAGATCTATGTGGGGATTTCTGTGTGAGGTTTCATGTGAACGTATGAGGATATCAGTTGTCAATTAGGATGCACTCTTGCATAGGTTTGCTCATTGATAAGATATGTTGGTTCGGTCTTTGTTGCTTGGAACAGTGAAAGACAAATGTGAACTGTCCAGTGTGCCTTCAGAAATAAAGCTGAGTCTTGTTAAATAGATTTTTATTCAGAATGGACTTGATGTACCGTATGGAAAGTTCTGAGGATGTTCTAAGCATTTTGTATGGAAGATGGTATTGAAAAAAAACTTTTTTTTTAAAAGTAATTCTTGTGTTTTCTAATGCCAAGGCTTTGAGAAGCCAGCTCAAATGTCAAACTGATGTGAAATCTTGCATAACCAGCAAGTGAAACTCACACCTGATGAGACTTGCTGAAGTTCCCAGTCTAGTAGAGCAGTGACTCTAAACCACTTTTTCATTAGTTAATCTTCTGTTAGCTGGGAATGTCCTTTATTCCTGCTTTTATTTTTTATATTTTTAATTTTGGAGTGTTTTCTATTCTTCTGCTTCGCTTGCCTTTTCTCTCTGAAATCTCAGTTTGCAGGGCTTAAAGTAGTGTTTGGTTCACTCAGTTTTAGGAGAGAATTAAGTTGTAGCTGAGAGTTGATGGTCATTGTCACCAATTGTGTTTTGCTGGATTCCAGTGAGATGGAACTGAAGCTGCTGTGCACAGGTTTATGTGTCTAGTCAAATGCTTGAAGTAGTTTGGAAAGGGGCGATTGGTTTTGATTGCTGGCTGTAAGAACCTATGGATAAATATTTTATGTGTCTCACTTTTGCTGAGTAGTAAATTACAGCAATTGGATAACCACAGATGTAGATATGTATGTTAGTTGAGAGATGAATAATAGAAAGGAAATTAAGTTGCTTATTTGGATATCCAAGAATTTATATATTTCCTGTAGAAGCAAGTCTGTTGCGCTATGGATTGGAGCAGTAGATTACTTCTTTATGCTTAAAAGTCACAATCACATGATGTGACAGTTTCCCTTTCTGATACTATCTTTATTTTTCCTTTTCTGCTACTTTGACTCATTTCCATTGTTTTGAGATTCCAATGTTATGCTTGAATCATTCAGAAATCACTGAATATTATTAGCTACGCCTATTCCATTAGATAATTACAGATTTGTTTGTACAGCTTTCAGAATTTACTTTTATTGTGAATTATTTATGTTGCAGGATTTAGATATAGAACCTAGTAATGTGATATAAATGAGGGTTTTTGTTTTAACGTTAGAAGTCATCAGAGTGATTAACTTGTCTCCGTGTTTTCCTATGTCATGACAGCTGCACAAGTGGTCAGCTTTTGTTTTAATAGGCCAGCAGAGTAAATGTGTTGAAAGCAGATTTTGAGAGTGAAGATCTTTGGAGAAAGACAGAGGGGTATTATGGGAAAGACTGTTATAAGGACAATAGGGAAGAGAGAATTTAAATTGTTTTCAAGCCAGTAGTCTGGATCACCAATAGGAGACCTTAGTAATTGTTGAAGAACCCTTGCTCTTTGTACAAGTAAGGAGACTTTCATGAGGGACTGCTGACTAGGTGCAGAGGTTCTGTACCCATACTGAAAAAGAGAGTGGAGAGGAAGTGAATTATGTGGAATACTTTTTAGTTTCCTTTTGTTTTGAGCTTGCAGAATGTGTTTTCTGGTACGCCACAGTTACAGTCTTGAAGCGGTAATTCAAGTGGAATGTAATTTGAGAAGTTATGATTGCCTGAGTTCAGCTATCCCTTGGGGGATTGGCAAGATATTGGTAATCTTAATAAAAATGTTGTGTGCTTGGAACAATATCTCCAATGAGGAAACAATACCATTGACTTCGGAGGACATAGTGGGAAATAAAGATAGCCTGAGCCTTTGATAGTACATAAGGCCAAATACATTTTTCTTCAAAATAGATTAAACTATGAACTATTTTGCTGTGTTGCCAGGAGCGATGCCGACAAGGTTGTGAAGGCCGAATGACAGAAGAGGGTGTGCTGCTTTATCTCTGGAAGTAGATTTCATAGTGCATTTACCTCAGTTAGGGACGAGATGGAAGTTCTCTGCGTCAGCGATTCATTGTGCTGAATATTGGCACCTGGTAATACTGGTAGGTTGTGGTTGTAGTGGTGGTTTTCCTGCCATGTCAATCTCAGGGAGCTCTGACTTACCTGATCTGACCTCTCAGCACCAAGCTGCTCGTTCAGCTCTGTTGGCTGAACAGGATTTGCTTTTCCACCTTACTTATGTTCTTTGATCCTGGGAATCTGTTCCTTTATTAGAAGCAAAAGAATCTGCTTTAATGATATTCCTACAGCCGTTAATGCTTCCTAGAAGAGTCCAGGGGGCTCTCCTGCAGAATGTAGGTCAATAAACGTAATCTAGTTTTATTCTCCAGGATGTTGTGGTTTTACAGTTCTCCCCAGCTTGCAACGTGTGGCAAAGGAAGGGATGAGTAAGACCATTGGAGCAATGGTTTGAAGTCACTGTCTTGTGGCAAGGCAGGTTGGTTGCAGCTTGGATTTGAAATAGATGTGGAAATGCAAAACAGTAATGGAACAGGCTGCCCTGAGAGGTTGCTGTCTCCTTCTCTGGAGACATTCAAAACCTGCCTGGATGCATTCCTGTGTGACCTAATCTAGGTGCTCCTGCTCCGGCAGGGGGATTGGTCCCTTCCAATCGCTGGCATTCTGTGATTCTGTGAATCGTTTTGCTTCCTTACATGTCTAAATCTGATCTGTCACTCTTTCTTTGAAGAAACATAGTTACCTAAGAATGAACAAGGCCTAAATGGACAAACTCCATCATTAAGAGAGTGTAAGCCACATTTTCCATCAAAAATACTTTCCTAATATTGGCAGGTCACTGAAGATCAATTATTTCTCTTAGGTATAAAAGTGGGAAGAGCTTTCCAAAATCATTGAGAGATTTCCCTGCAGTGTCCAATTGGTAGTAGATTAGGTGGTTTCTGAGTTCACAGGCTGTAACTTCTGGAGTCTGTACTGCTTTAGGGCACTTGTTCTTATCTGAGTATAAATGAGGAAAACAAAAGTGCACACGCCTCTGTTGGCCTAGCTCAGAATTGAACAGGCTGTGGGTGACTTTTTTTATTAAGCCTCAGTGGTTGAGCAGCTCCATCTTCCTTGCTTCTGCTTGCCTGGGGCAGTGACAGCAGTTATCTCATGGTAACCCAATGTCTTTTCTTTCTTTCTTCTTTTTTCTTTCCCAGAAGTAGCCTATGCCATTCTCTGTGTGGAGACAGAGCTATGGTGCAGAGATATTTGAAGACTGTTGGCAAAGCTGCCTCTGAGGGACACCTTTGGTGACTTGTACTGGCTGACCCTTTCCTTTCGTTGTCCAAAGCTAGAATTATCATGGATAATGATGCCATTCTGAGAGAACGGCCTCAGCCCAGCATTGTGTTACTATCGCAACAGACAGCAGGCATACTCTTTCTGTGGTCCCATCATTCACATACAAGTGGTGCCAAGGTGGACGGTTCCGGTTGAAGTCTCCAAGAATTTAAAATACTCTACGGTCCATATTCTGGGACTTCTAGAAACATCGTAAGAGTGTTGTTTGTTTATTTATAGATAGTGTGTATTTTCTTAATTAAAAGGCTAATGCTCTGTATCTTTGACTAACCATTGGTCTGGATCTCAAGAAGGTAATTGATCCATGTTATGCAATAATGATTTCAGAACACTGATTACCTTGACTAGATGCACAAACTTCTTGCTTAATGATTTTTTGCTGAAAATGCCATTCCTAGAAACTGAAGCCAACTGTTTGGGGATTCTTATGAGTGGAAATGTTTGCAGCTGGTACAGAAATCACGTAGGAAACATGCTTGGAACTACCAGCAGATTAGGCATTGTGATAATAGACCTGCATGCTTTTTCTTAAATGTTAATGTCTAGAATCTCAGGCTGAGATAAATTCCATTTCTGCCTTCTTTTTTTGCAGCACAACAGCATGCAAACATCTCATAAACTGTACACAATCTATTGTTGATATTCTGAGTTACAGTTAAATTGTCATTATTTCACGTTTCTAACTCGATAGTTTACTTTTCTTCTACTCAAGGTGATACTGAGATATTCTGCTTTGATTTGAAGACTTATCAGCTTATCAAGATTCAAAAATACAGCGTTTGTTTTCCATGTCATCTTGCTGTAAATATTAAGGCAACTAACTGATTGCAGCAATGCAGAGTCAGGTGCTTGGTTGTGTTCTGAGAGATTTTCCTTTAAAAAGAAGTTTCATCTCAGGAAAGCATGTACTGAGAAGCATGGGGAACAGCTTTGAAACGCTTTGTGAATGCATGCACAGCCATGCACTGACTCAGTGTGGCAGGAAATAGCAAGCAACATATTAACATTCTTGGCTTCAAAACAGACTAAGATACTGCTGTATCTTGAAGTACCAAACATTATATTTTTGTATCTTGGAAGTATTTTTTCCATCTCGGTAGATTGATTCCTTATGCTTGCAACAGTGCAGTGCAGGACAGTATAATCTGAAGGTAGCAGAATCATCAAAGTCAATATTTGAATGGGTTTTGGGGGACAAGGGACAAGACTGAAGTGAGTAAGGATCCCTTCCAGCAAGTAATGAGGCACTCACCTGCTTACATAGCTGTGTAGTCCCAGGGTTGTTTCCTCAACATTTCATTGTTCGGCTGTAGTTGAATTGTGCTGAATTATGATTTAGCTGCTTATTATTCTAGCTTTTAAAAAACACTTATCAACTCCACTTTCTGGCAGCAGGAACTTTTTCACCTACTTTGATTTTCAGAGGTGAGAGTAAGATTACGTGTTATGTTACTCCACGCAAATTAAGATTGTTGTCTATGTGTGTTTTGAAACTGATTGGCATTTGACTGTGTTGAGTCAGTGGTTTTTGGGTTTTTTTTTTTTCCTTTTTGGAGAGCAAGGTGATACAAACACCACCAATTTGGGTGCCAAATTGGCTATAAAGTTTCCTAGAAGATGATTTCGAAAAATGCGGGGCAGAGATCCAGGCAGGAACAATGTGGATCCTCTTATACTTATGCCTTTAAAAATAGATTGGAGGAGCAGTTGCCAGGAATGACATTTGTCTGTGTACTACGCACCCAGTAAGTGGCCTGAGATCTGCAAGCCCTGTCCAGACCTATTTTCCTCACTTTTTCCATGTTGGAATCGGAAAGGAAGTGCTCATTTTTCTCTTCACCCCTCCCCCACCTCCAGGTGAGGTTTGCGTTTAGAATCCTCGGCTCCTGGTTCTAGGCTTGCTGCTGTGGAGCTGCACCTTTTTATTTTCAGAGCAAAACAAAAATAAAGGGAACCCAAAATGTTTAGCATAATAACCCTGTAGCTGTGGTAAGTCTCAGGAAAGAACCTGAGGTAGTGGTGTTTGGTTGACTCGCCTTATGTCAAGCACAAGTGGGAGGAACGTGGTAGTTCCAGCCCTGAGGAGCTCCGCAGGCTTAGAAAATTGCCCTTTTGTCTTCACTTCACTTATGTATAAAGAGTGAAGGGCTTTGGACAAGTGTTCTGCATGTGGGCAGGAGGGAGGCTGGGGCTATGGCGACTGCTGAGCTGTGTCTGTGCTGTCGGACTGCATCCTCTTCCCCCCCAGGTGTGGGTCAGAAGGGAAACTTAGACCCTGACCCAGGAGGGAGTCTGGCTTTTGAGATGGTGACTGCAAGCGGAGCCACACAAAATCAAAACATGAGGGGTGGGGAGGGGTGGGCATGAAGCAGACTGCTCTCGCTGGAGGCCCACCTGCACCTCCAGCCCTCTCCCAGCACGGTGAGTGCAAGGTGGGCAATTGGGCCACACAGCTGCAGCTCCTGCCCCTCTGACTACCAGGGGACTGCATGAAAATCACTTCTAGTTTATTTTCAAAATAGGCATTTGCCGTGTTCCTGCAGCCTGTTCCCAAGTCTCTCAGGGTCCTCGCATGGCTGTGACAGCCTCTTTTTGCTGGGCTGAGCCTTGCTTCACAACCATTGTGTGGCAATATGTGTTTTGCTGCCGTGAGAGGGCTCCAGGTGAGTGCTGGAGACAGCAAAGCCACGTGGGCTTTGTGTAGAGCTGCTTTCTGGAGGCATGTCTGTGTGCAGGGAAATAGAAAAAAAATGAATGGATATTCTGACAGTGGAGACAAATGACTGCAGAAAGGTCAGCCTTGGTCAAGTCTGTGTCAAAGGAATGAGTCATTAATGTGAAAACAGCTTCTAGGTGGTGGTGTTTGAAGTTCCTGAGCGATGTCTGTAGGACTTCCATTTTGGTTCACTCTGTTCATTCTGGTCCCAGGGCACTGGGGCAGCTCTGGGCAGTGTTGTTCCCGTGCTGGTTACCTCTGCTCAGACACGTGCGGGGTTAATGCGTCAAGAACATGTGCAGATCAACAGCATTTCAGCTCAGTGCTGTTACTTAATCCTTTACAGAATATTGATAGAGAAACTGTACTTTATTAATGTGTTACCTCCTCCAAGCTTCGTTTAACTCATCTCTGCTTTTAAAAAAGCAAAATACTGACAGCAAAATTACCTCTACCTTTTAAAATGTTAAAACTTCATCTGGGGGATGATGGAAGAGATATTGTAAATAGAAATTGCTGCATTCTTCTGTGATTATCATCTGTAAGCATGCTGTTTTCAGACCTTGCATGCTATTGTGCTCTCAGACGTATCATTCAGAAAGGAGAAGCACAGGTCATGTCTGCAGGTACATACCATCTCCTCGAGGTTTTGGTAAAGATGAACATCTAATTTCAAGTTAGCAAAGTTTCTCCCAAGAGAGAAAAACAGAAAAAAATCATGGAATTAATGTACTTTTTTCTAACCCCCAAAGCGAAGGAGGAAATAACTCAGTACCTTGTGTTCAGAGGAGTAACTGCAGGGAGTGCAATAACGTATTGGTAGCTATGATGAGGCATACACAGGTCAGCGTACGTACGTATGGTACAGTGACTGTTCTATGTCTTGTTGATGGTTAAAAGCAAGAGTGCCATTGCAGAGCCCCTTGCTTTCACAGCTTGAATTCTGCTTGGGAAGAAATATTTGTGTATACTATTTAAAATGCATGCAGCGAGCTCAGTTCTTCTCTTTGTATGCCATCAGATCAGACCTCCTCCGGACATGCTGGATTTAATGCATAGATGCTGATCAGTTGTCTGTGGGCCCATTTGCATGTGTGAGTGCTCTCCAGCACTTTGTGTTAGATTTGTTGGATCTACACAGCGCAGCTTAAATTTAGTGCCTATACAAAATGATGGCATTGCTTCAAATGAGTGTTATGCGATGGTTATATCTGCAGTTCTGAACATCATCTAGAAATCTTGAATCGAGGTACTAAAAGCCTAAACTGTGCACTAAAACATAGTCCTGCATGGCTACTGGGAGAGCATGTTTAGTCAGTGAGAGGCTCACCGCTATTGCCATCAGCCCCATGTCCCAGCTCACCTTCCCCTGAGGAGCGAGTCCCATTCCTAGTGTACCTTGGTGTCCCTGCCACCAGCACTTGCTGCTAATACAATACATCTGCCAGCTTCCCTGGCACCGTGGTGCTTTATGCCCAAGAGGGAAGATGTGTAATTTCCAAGAATGCTTCTCCTCTTCTTCCTTCTGCTCATCTCTTAATTGCAGACAGCACTCCCACCCAGGTCAGACTTCTTGCTCCTCCAAACATTTACAGATAGCTGATTCACAAGTAGGTGAAGCTCCAACTCTGTAGAGTGAAGGGTAGGCTCTGGGCTTGAAGAGCTTCAATCGGAGGGCTGTTCCTTGTGTCTGCTCCATGGTGTCCCTATATGGCTGTTGCAGTTTCTGCATATACTCACAACCAGATGATGTAATCAGATATCTGACAGCATAGTAAGGTGTTTTGGGGATGCATCGGTAGTAGAACAGATTATTATTTTCCTACAGAATTCTATGTGTTGCTTTTATGTTAATGAAATGTTATCAGCTACAGCATGAAGTTTCTGCTTTTCTTTCTTCACTGTTCACTTGGGTTTTGCAGATCTTTCTGTTCTAGCTGAAAACAGATGAAGTTCAACACTTATAGATAAATGGTGCCCTGTGATTTTTAGTGAAGGTGCTGTGTTCCATTAAAATCTTCATTTTTTTGTCTCAAAAGAAAGGAGAGTTCATCTCTTTAAAGGAATGAGCTCTCTCTCATCTTTCTGATCCTATCGGCAATGATCAGTTACAGGCATTAGGGAGAAGCTGTTCATCCAACATGCAGCATATTTTTATCTGCAGAGGAAATGAATTACCAGGATGCTCCATCTGCCAAATTTACTGTCATGGTTTCATTGCCAGCTTATCTATGGGACTAGTCACTCTCCTTAAGGACCTCTCAGCATTTGATGAGCCCTGAGAAGGCCCTGTTGTGTCATTTTCCCTCCTGTTCACTGACAGACGGAGCCCCAGTGCTGTACACTCAGCGCCTGGTGTTCAAAGGGTCTCACGTGGAGCTGCAGGCAGCCAAGTCTGCCCGTGGTGTTGCAGGACCTGCCTGACAGGTGTGATGTGCTCATTGCTGTGGGTCACACCTACATTCTTCTGTCAAAATGGACTGCAAAGTAGAGCTGGTATCTACTGTAAGGGTAGAGGAGATGTGAATGGTCATGGGAGGGCTTCTGACCACTGTGCACTGTAATGCTGTGTGTTGTAGGAACCTCCTTGAGATTTACCAAACTTCTTCAAGAGATCTTCCCTCCCTTTTCACCCTCTTCCCAAGCCATTTCCACCACAGGGGATGCTTCAGAGATATGTCGACTTTGATGCTGATAGAAATAAGTTAATATATGTTGCAATTTTCCACAGGGCAAAAGGTCAGGCTGTACTAACACCTATATAGAGATTTCCTCACCCATTGAGATGTACTGTGAAATAATTACATTAGATCCATACAGACAGGTGTGTGCAATGTCTATGGCTTTCAGACATTGTTCCGGTGCTAGAGATCTGTAGAGCAGATCATAAAGGAATGGCATGGAGCTGTGTCAGAGGAGGGTCAGGTTGGGTGTTAGGCAAAGGTCCTTCACTATGGAGTGGTCCAGCCGTGGATCAGGCTGCACAGGGTGGTGGGTACAGCCCCAAGCTGCTGGAATTCACAGAGCATTTGGACAGCTCTCTCAGACACAGGGTTTGATTTTGGGTGGTCCTGTGTGAAGCTGGAGCTGGACTTAATGATGCTGTGGGTCCTATCCAATTGAGGTTATTCTATGACTATACGTTAACCCTGTGCTATCCTATGACAGAAGGGTCAAAGCCATTTTGGCATAGTCCTGTGGTTTTCAGAAAGATGCCAAACGACTGCTCCCTGTGAATTATATTACTTTTTGTGAAAACTGGCAGAGGAGTATATGTTTGGATAGAGATGTCAAGAAACAGGTATGATTTTTATGTATTGCCTCTGCTATCATGATAATGTTTAAGTTTTTTAGTTCAACATAGGTTTACAACTTTCCTCGATTTTGTGCTTAGTATTCACTTTTGTCTTCATACAGGTGTCATTTAGATTTATGAGCCTGGGAAGGACCATTATGATCAGGTAATCTGACTTGAATACACTAACAAAGCTTGTGCCTACATTAGACCTGTCCCCTCCATGGCTGACTTCCAGCAAGTTACTGAGAAAGATCTTGTCTTGATTTTAATATTAACCTCCTGTTGTTTGTTCTTGCTCTCTCTCCCCCACCCTCTCTTTTATTATATTCTCTGTTACCTGTCTCCTGCTCCTTTAGGCAATTTCTATCATGCTTCGTGCAGATGGCACACCTTTAATCTTTAGTTAATTGCTTTCCTGTTCTTCTAATAAAGCCTGAAGACCTCTTTTTCAGTAAGGAAAAAGGATTTTGTGTTAATTAGCCTTTGTGCATATGTTTAGAGAAAAAATTTCCTGACTTTGTGTGGTGGGATGGTAGGAGTCCTGAATCTAATCTGTTTTGTAAGTCAAGGATTCATGAAGCTGTCATATACCATAATTAATTTCAAGTTTCATTTTCCATAGTAGGTGAAATGCTTCCATTATAACCTGAGAATTGAGAGCTCTCTTAGTCCAGAGGCCCAGCTTTGGAAGAAACTGTTTTTTTGATTTCTGTGTCAATTATCTTTTCCTCTTGTGTATGAATCCTTCTTTGTTGTTTCTGGCTCAAAGTTTGCTTCCTGAGGCATTCCTTGCGATAAGACTCTAGGAGATGAGAGGTGGGTGTTGCTGTATGGCAATCAACATCACTATCTGGACAATTTTACATTTGAAAGCATTTCTTTGAAGCTGTTTGCCTTCGGAAGGGAGTGCTCAGGACTGTTTACTGGACTGTTTACGGGA